>JASVER010000165.1:536954-555366 GCA_030449065.1 Oceanodroma leucorhoa
GGGGCCGCGGGCGCCAGGGGGGGGGGGAGGCTCCTGATTTTTTTCCCCGCACGGCTGATTGATGTCGGAGGCTAAGAGAGAAACGCGTCTCTCTGCGGCGGTGGCGGCGACGATGATGATGATGATGATGATTGCGACGATTATGCTTATCGTTAGCGAGATTTAAATTTTAAAATGGTCAGCGCGGGGTGTGCGGGCGGTGGGGCAGGTCCCTCCTCGACAGGAGAACTTTTTACGTTGAAAGGAAAAGGCGGCGTGCGGGATTCAGAAAATTATTAATTTATGGAATACAGGGGGTCGAGTTACAAAGATTTTAACGCAGTCCCGTTTTTATTGCGAGTATACGACAAGATAGGCGAAGAGATGGGAAAGACGCTTTTGTTGTTAAAGGAAAATCTTTTATTGGAGGGATGTTTTAGAAATTTACAATCAATGAAATTTAATTTTATCCTTTGCCTTTCGCGTTATCCATATTTTAATAAAACAGCCATAAAGAATAAAAGTACCACAGTGATTGCTGAACAAAGCAGCTCTCAGCTGGCAGGTTGTGGGTCTGAATAGGATTTAAAAATTGTGCCTGCGCTCTCTGATCCTCGCTCGTGCTTTCGGCAGCACCCTCGGAGTGTGTACAAAGGGGCTGGCCGGGGGAGACGTCGCAGATGACATTACATACAAATCAGTGGCAAGGTTAATATTTCATATTCGGTAGACACAAACTTTCTGCTAATTTCTCCCCCCCCACCCCGTGTTTGCTTACCTGGCAATTTGGGTTTACCTGATCAGGTCTCACCCTTATACGCGGTTATTCTAGAGAGAGGGAACAATTGCCGGAGAAGTTGAGCGCTGCCGGTGACGCCTGCCAGCCCCCGATRGGGAAATGTCCACTTGCAAGTCTGCAGAACATCACTGACATGAACGCGCTGGGAAAAAAATAACACGCAAAGCAACTCTATTGGTTTTTCTTAGGTATTACCAGGGACTTTAAAAGGATATACTAATGGGATAACTGCATTCACTAGATTAATAAATAAATAGAAAATCCCTAATTCTTGCGAGGGGAGGGGCTGGAGGAAGCGGATGAAAGTCACTCGCGGTTAACTGAATACAAATCCTGCGCTGAAATCGCCTGATTGATCGTACCGTAGTGCACTAGGAGACAAGAAGGCAGCTGAAGGGAGAGGGGGGAAAGGCAGGAGCACCACGAGAAGCAGCGCAGAGTGACCCTGCTACGGCCACASGCCGGATAAACCCCCGCCGGCCTGCCCCGGCTCCCGAACCATGCCGGCGGCACCACCCCCTCCTTCCTCTGCCGCCCAAAGGCCRCGCTTGCCTCCAGTTCTCAGAGATCCCAACTTGTCAGTGTTGGTTTTTCATCCCGTGGCTGGCGTTCCCGAGCTTTCCCCGGCCCCAGGCGTGGAGGCGCGCGCCGGCCGGCTGCGCCGCGGCGGGGGTGCAGCGGCAGCACGGGCCCCGTGCCGAGGGACCCCGGGCCCGGAGCCGCCRCTACGGCTGGCGCGAAGGGGAAGCCCCGGCAGCGTTGTGCCTCTTGGGACAGGCCGACGAGGCGGCGGCTCGGCCGCCATTTTGGCGGCGCCCCGGGTGCYGCGGCCGTGGCCCCGAGCCCCTGCGCCGGGTGCTCCCCGCGTGTGCGCCCGGCGTTCCCCGCGCCGCGCTCCTCTGCGCCAGTAAAGAAGAAAGGCAGGGATGAGGATTGTTGCTATTGATCTGCCCAAGGGGATCATTAGGCATCAGTATCAATCTACAAATCAGTGGGCCTGTGTTACTTGCTTGGGCAGTCATTGCCAATTTGTTCCTATTAGATGGCCGAGCCCGGAGGTGTTTGATGAGCAGATTGGGTCTTTATCTCGGCGCTGGAGAGCAGGCAGGCTCACGGGGAGACGCTGGAGCTTTGCAGGATTTCTGGTGTTTGTTTGTTTTCTTTTGCTGAAATCCGGCTGCCTTTTTACTGCTCTGTAAAAAATTTTGGATGGGCTGAATATGTTTCTGCTTTATATATGGTTTTTCATATCATCATATTAAACATATTGAGAGTTAAGGAGAAACTATTTTAAAATAATCCCCTCTCTTTTATTTGGTATGTTTACCAGCAGCACTCCCTATAAAAATACATATTCATGCCAGATTCTTTTGTTATGCTTTCCAGGTCAGACCGAACATCAGGAACGCAAACAATTTTTCTTTTGCTATCCCRGTGCCCGTTCCTAGGGATTTCTTTAGTGGCTGGTGGTGAGGTGACCGTTCTCGCAATGTTCCCTCTGTGATTTAATTAAACAAGCCAAAAATTAAAGCCTGCGGACAATATTTTATTTGAAAGCGTTCTTTACGTTTTTGTTCCGAAATGGTAGCCCCAGCTTTTTGTAGATACCCCCTGGATAGCAGCCCTGTTCCGCGGGTGGCTGTGCCGCATGTTTGAGGACAGCCTGTCTCATCTGCATATTGTCTTATTTTGTATTTTTTAATACTATGCAAAATGAACGAACAACAAAATTATACAATAATGAGAATGTAAATTAATGGCAAAAGACGGATTAAAACGGTTCATACGAATGATCTGATCTGACATCAATGCCTTGTTATTTAATGCAAACCTTGATTTTCAACTGTTTCGTCTCACTCCTGACATGAGCATCGTGCAGTTTAAACATCTGTCCAGCCGTTAAAGACTCTATTGATGCTTGGTTATTGGATTTCTAATTTTCAGGTTTTGTCAGGGGGTTTAACGGACTATATGAGTGTTTATAATTTCTAATGAGTTTAATCTGTAATTTATGCCTATTACCTGTGACTGTCAAATCACTTCCCCAGTACTTGGTCTGTAAAAATTCAAAATAAGGAAATGCAGGTTTCTAAATAACCTAAAATATTTGTCATATCTTTTATATACAAATACATGTGCAGTAAACAGAACTATACATTCTTATTCTGTTTGAAGATCAAGACTGATTTTAATCCTGCATATCTGCTGCAATCACAATATATTACCTAAACCCAAGTTTCTTTGAGGACTTTTTGGATATATGTCATTATTTCAACGGAGATAAAATAGCGTATGTTTTAGGACACTGCAAGGCTGATTATTGCTGCCTGATTAGTATTTGATCAAATTCTATCTTTTTTTTTGTCCCTGAGACAATTCAGCTCCTCCACGTCCAGAGGCGAACTCGCCTCATTCTGTCTGACAAGTGTTTTGTTGTGGAGCAGTCGATCATATCTGCGCAAACACACATCTGCTGGCGGATGGGGTTGGAAGCAGAACACTCTTAATTTATCATAAACTTCATATAACTCATTAGCTTTCATCTTTACGTTGCACATATAGAAATGAATTTGGAGTGTACTCAGAGAGGCTTTTTTCTGCGGAGTTTGCTGTACAAATATTTATGGACCTTTTCCTTTGTAGTACAGATTCCAGTGGAAATCACTATCATGCGATTAACAGCAGATTGCGACTTAAGGAAGAGGTTGCCAAAAGCTATTGTTTATTTAGTCGCGTGGCATTTTGTATTGAAATTTGTTCTGCTACTATTTGTTAAAGTACATGACTCTCTTGGGAGGAAAAATCAGGATTTTTCCCTATACTCTGGGAAAAAAAAAAGGGTGAAAAAAGCCTCCCAGAAAATTAAATATAAGTATGTTTGTTTGAAGATAACTTTATAATCACAGCATATTCTGACTATTTTCAGTGAAGGAGGCTTGTTGTCGCCCATTCAGAAAACACACATATGGAGATTTTATTGTGTTTTTTGTTTTAAAGATAATAATTTGTCTCCGGGTTCCAGTTGTTTATGTTTCTGTCTATATCTCTTTCCTCTCCCCTGTTTTATTTAGTAAGGTTTCATCTGTGAAATTTCTCCATGAAACAATTGATACATTCTCAGCACGCTGCGGCGAGGGAAAAAAAGCCCTTAGATTAATGGTCAGTGTCTCATACACACAAATTTGTGTTACGATACTACCGAGAAGCTGCGAATTACTGACAAGATCTAGAATAATTCCTAATGCTGTCGAAGGCTTCATTTTCTCCTCCGCATGATGGATGAGGCATAAGAAGTGCTTTCTGAGATCGTTAATGTGCATCATTCTGTTAAGTGTTATTAAAGTCCGTCTGTCTTAGGCAGCAGAAACAATATCTTATCCCTTATTTTGCCTCTCTCTTTGCTAAACTGTAACTGCAGCCCCCGTCTTTTACTAATGTGGCCTTTTGTTGGTGCTCTTCTTTTAATGGCTAGTTTGTACCACGGCATTTAGGTGGGTTTTAGGATTGTGTTCTCCCTTTTAGTCTAATACCGGCTTGCGGCATGGGAAGGAACACCTAATTTCAAGATCATGCTATCTGTAACCTGTAGCTGATAACAGAGCTGCAGAGGATCCATACCAAGCGTCGTATTTAAGCCCAGAAAATAGGATTGAACTTTCCTTTGGAGGCTGTGCCTGCGGGAAGGAGCCGCTCTGGCAGCGCAGCCCCGCTCCGGCCGAGTCGAGCCGGCTGCCCTCGCCCCGGAGAGCCCCGCGCCTGCCCCCGGACCCGGCTCSGGAGCCATGCCGGGGTGCGCGGTGACACCGGGGAGCGCACGCGTCCCCTCGTCTTCCGCTGGGTTAATTGTTTAAAAACCTGGGGATTGCTGTCTGAGCAGAGAGCAGGGATGATCTCCCCCCGGGAGGGATGTTAGCACAGAGGCAGCCTTACGGGCAGCCCAGACTCCTTCCGTCCCTCGGGCATCGCCCCGTTCCCCGCCGCGTGCCCGCCCGGCGCGGGTAGGCCAGGCACAGGTTGCAGATGGATCGTATTAAATCAAAAGTACTTTTAACCAAACAGAAGAATTCACTTTAAAGGTTTTTAACCTTTCTTAAGAGCCAATCTTTCCTTAAGCCCTGTGATAATAAAATACAATATAATTTATAGAGCGCTTTCCGTGGGTATGCATTCCTCCTCTTTTTCTCTTTTTTTTTTTTTTTGYGCAGTCAGATAAAACGTATCCAACAACTGGGGTGATAATCAAGAAAAAACAAAAAGCAACTGATCATAAAGCCATTTAGAAATGTAACATTCCTTTTAAAAGAGATTCAGACATACTTGGAAAGCCTCACTTACATACTTTTAATAGAATTATAGAAGTGTGATGCACAGCTGGTAAAAGCTCAGTCATCCACAGCACAGCTAGTTTTTGAGTATTTAATTTTATATTTGAATAATTCTCCAGATCAGGCTATAATCATGAATGTCATATAAAAAGATTTTTTTCATAAATTACATTATTTCACAGATGTGCAAATACTTCTGTGAAAAAAATTACATTGATCACTTTTTAATACCCCCCTGTCTCACCCTTCAGTCAAAAGAAAAAATAGCTTTTTTCCCATCTTTGTCTTCAGAAAGGTGCTAGATTGTAAACATCTGAAGGAAATGAAAGGGGGTTGGCCAGTCCACCCCAAATTCTTTCCAGATTTTCATTCCTTTCACCAGCAGCCTTCTGTTCTTAGAGGAGAGGGAGGAACAGCAGAAGAAAGAGAGAGAAGATGCCTCTGTTTCTTATTAAAACGTAAAGTGAAAAGCGGTGCTGCACTTTGCTAATTTTCGATCTGCTAATTGGGCAGGCGTTCGGCGGGGAGGAGCGGGCACGCGGGGCTCGGCGGCGGGCCCGGGGCGCGTTCGCCTGGGAGACCCCCGCGGGCAATTCCGCCCCGCCGGGAGGGGAAGGCGCAGGGCACAGGCACCCCCCGCCCGGCCGGGGGTCGCCTTCGGAAGGAGAGCTGGCACCGACTGGACTTGCTTTCAATCAGAAATTTGTCAAACGGTGTTTATTTTTCTATCAAAAAAGTGGCTCCCTTATGGAGGACAAACCTCGCGGTAGGCTGCGCCTCGCCGCCCCGCACGGCTGACGACGGCCGACGGCCCCGCGCCCCCCCCGGGCACCCCGCGGCCCCCGCCCCGGCAAACAGGTGCCTGGCGCCGGCGCTGCCGTTGCTTTCAAACTCCCGCGCGCTTTGCTTTTTATCTGGTCCAAACAGTTAATTGAGGCAGAGGTAATTGCGCAGAGCGTATTATTACATGCAGAATATCCAGTGATATTGTGTATTGTTGTGAATGGAAAAGTTTGCCCTAAAGTTTAATTCGGGGATGACAATTAAGATGAATGCCTATTTCCAAGCTCTCTCATCCCATATACTATTAAGTTACACTTTTAAGGCAAAGGAAGGCTAAAAATAACTATAAAAAGTAAAAGGTGTTACACCCTGACTGTTCGGTCTTAAATCATAGTTGCCTGCTTGTTTTTTGGGAAATTTAAGTACCAGATGCACTTGGAGAAAGCAATCTAAACATCAGAGTTTATTTTCAATATGCAAGTGGTATAAAAATATGCAAACCCTGATCACAGTGCTATGGAAACTACTCCACAAAAATGTGGAACGAAAGCTGTTACTGTAAGCGTGGTTCATGTATTGTAACAGCTGTGACAGCCCGGTGCAGCTCAGCACTTGTTCAATTATAAGAAAATATTCAAAAGGAAACTTGATTTAAATAAGATTTGTAATAATCTTTCACATTTACAAAATAAACCAGCGACAACCACTGCCCTCCCGYGCGGTTTGCCCCGATCCGGCGTCGGCCTTGGCTCGGGCGATGGACGCGTTTCTCCCCCCTCTCGCCAGATCCAAAAGCATTTTTCAGGGCTTGTGTTACAGTTATTTGCAGATTGTTTTAGGTCTGTGTTCTTTTATATCCACTTAGCAACTTGCAAGGAATATTTCAGGAGCAGACCATACTTGCATCCTTTTTGGGGAGCAGGAGGAATGGGTGTGGTGGATTTAAAAGCGATTATATATTTATGACAGATGGTTTTCAGTTTATGCAAGAAAGCCCATATAGATACTAGCGCAGAGACAACCGTTCTGGGAATTTGGACACGTATCATTAGGCTCTTTCTGTTAATCAAATGCAAGAAATATAGTAAATGTATTTTTATACGTGACCTGTGGAACAAATATGGCCAACGGATATTAAACATAATAGGTCTTAAAAGGAACAATTATATTTTCCGTTTAACTTTTCTGATTTGTTACAAGTTGTATTGATTTTCAAGGTTTTAAGAATACTAACGATTAAAATCATCCTACCGCATAAATTTTAGTTATTTACTATAGTTTATAAGTATCATGCAATGACCTTTTTCTGGCTTCATAAAATCAGTGACTTAATATAATTTAGGATCTGAGAGTGTAAGTTCCTCGATTCATTTATCATTTTATGCTGAAATTTGTTTAGTCTAGATAGAAGTCCGACTCTACTTTTCCTACTAGCCTTATATGCTTTGTACATTGGAAACTGGAAGACCTTTGYGTCTTTTCTTTTTCTTTTAAGCTTGACCAAAAATAGTCATTATAGACTTCTTCATAAAACCCCAGACTTTATAAATAAAGGCTGTTGACTGACTCTGATGGGAGTTCCATGCACAGAATGAAAACAGCATACGGCCCATATTACTAATTTTTCAGAATTGCGAAGTGTGTTAATATATAATACACGTTGAATTAGTGGTAGGTTTTGACTGTATCCCAGGCAACTCCTTTATGAATGTAATTAAATATATAGTTTTAATAGCTTCAGGGGGAATTAAGTTCTGAATTGTTATATAAGGAATGTTTATAAATATATATAGATAGATTATATATAAAGCTGAAAGCAGAAGGCTATACAATAATTTATTTTAAAAATTCTTCTGTAGTCAGTATGAGTGATTTCAAATGGGATCCGAGAATCTCCAAGCTGAAGCTCTCATCTTCTAAGGAATTTCAGTTACCTGGAATAAAATGTTGCCTTAGAAATTATTGACGTAATAGTCCCCTTGGGAACCCCAGAGCAGTCAAAGTGAAATCCAACAATAAATCCAGGGGCCACCTGGATAACTACCATTAAAGGCTTTTTTCAGTGGAAAAAACTCTTTAAAAGCTTAATTCTTCCTAAATGTAACGTTCAGTGATCGTGTTTCTATATAACTTTCATAGTTGGGTGTTTTACTTTACTTTGTTTAAACAACTTTTCAAAGCATCTTTGACAGCGAAAATAATACCCTGTTTTTCCTTGATGCCATCGCTAACTTACCCCCGCTAAACGAAGCCCTTCGGAACTGAGCCGACGCAGGTTTTCGAGCACAGCTAACCTTGGCAGCACTAAGARCTCAAATTAGGCTGCAATGACTGTTGGAACCAAACGGCACGAGAACAGATAAAGAACTGTGCTTTGCRTTTTTTAAATGGTTATAAAGCAAACCTTGCTCGTGTGCTAATCCCGCCCAGCGCCCTTGGCACAGAGACCCCCTCCCCGTTGGCGTCCCTCCCCGGGAAGGGCGTCTGCGTCTTGGCCGCTGCCGAAACCCGGGGCAGATTGGTTGCAGCAACTGCATCCGAGCCTTGCTCCTCACGCAGAAATCCCATTGAATTGAATTTTGAGGAGAAATGGGAGATAGAATGTGCCTGAAAAAAATGAAAAGAGCAAAACTGATAGACTGAACAGCTGGTAGACTTTGGCACTGGGGGGCTGGTTAAAGGTTCGACCACTTAGAACCGTTATTTTGCTCGCTTGCTGCTGTAAATCAGGATTAATTTCATTGAACTCAGATGTATTGAAATGRGACAAACAAGATAAGAAGTGGACCCCAAAGTGTGGCATTTCTGGAGAGGCTGTTTAACACCACCTGTAGATAACAGAGAAGGAACCAGGGGGATCTAGTTGGAAGGTCCTCGCCGGCCGCCGGCTCAGCTCTGGTGAGGACRGGCACCGAGTGCCACCGGGCTGCTGGGCTCTGGGGAACGCTGGAGGTTCTGTGTTTGAAATGCTATTGCAGAATTACAAAGCAGAGGGTTATGAAAAAGCAGGGGGAAGCCCCGCTTTAACCCTAAAGACCGTTGACCTGATCATTAGGGATTATTTACATATGCCTTTTTCCATTAAAAAACCAAAAGACCTTTGGTGACCATCATGGTCCCTAATGTATACAAGCAGACCGGCAAAACAGCCCAGCTTTGAAAGGCTGGTGTGGAAGTAGCAGAGAATTTCCATGTCCCTGTGACAAACTGAACAGTTTCCAGAGTGTTCCCCTGCTCCGCAGCTCATCCATTACGGGAATGAGATGTGAAAATAGTTTCTTGTTTCTTTGAGATATCAGCAGACCCCACAAGCAGCGTCACTTTAAAAATGCCGGAGCTAGTTCATAGAGGTTTAGTTTGAATGAGTGAATATGTGTGGTCCGTCTCGRTTACAGAAACCCCTGTATTTTAAGGTGTGTGTGTGGTGAAATAAAGGTATTTGAATTCCATACCGTGGTACCAGGGCTGCGGTGTCAGAAAGGCAGTGATGGGTCAGCCGAGGTTTGCATTTTTTTTTGCTTCAAGCATATATGAAAACAATTCGAAACCATTATTTTATGCGTGCAGTTAGTTTATGTGATTACATGTTTCTAATCACGTTTTTATTCTTTCCTTATTATCTCCCACTTTTCCTCTGACCTTTTGCTCTATCTTGGGTTAAGTCACTGTGTCAGCTCTTTGGGGCAGGGGCTTTCTGTGCGCCTGAGCAGCGCCCAGACGTCACCACGGGTTTGCGTTATAACGCATACATGCAGATGTACGTACGTGTATGTATGTCTACATAAAAATAACAGATTGCGGTGACTCCGGTTTCTCCAGAATTCTAAGTTGTATTTTGTATGGTATCAAAAAGGCACCATCTGGCTTTCAATTAAAAATATTAAGGAAGAAACAATAATCCCACGTACCAGTGGAAATTTTATCACAATTTAATTCATTTTCAAAATTTTTAAAAGGAAAAAGAGGACAAGAACAAAGTCTGTTATTCTTAATTGTCTTTTATTATTCGTTAACATTAGCTATCTACTGTGATCACCACCTCCACGTCCAGTAAAAAGGATACTGTAGCCCACATTAAAAAAAAAGAGCCACTTTTGATTTTTATTGAAATATATATAAAAATAGATTGAATTTCAGTGTGTATTTACATATGGCCATTTTACAGATTTCCTGGTGCGGTGGTTAGAAGACAAACCTCTTCACCAGTTCAGCATTTCACTGAATTTACCATATTCTACGTTATACATCATATAGATTTTTAAGTAAAGAGGTGCAATACTTACTTCATTTTTTCTATAGGCTTCAATTTTAAACAGTCTTTATTTTTCATGTATAATGAAAGTATCATTTATAATTATAAACAGTCCAAACCAGTTATTTATACTGTTTTTATCTTGAAATGAGGTTTGTGATATCTTTTGGTTTTGGTTTATTTACCTTATCGTTCCCTTATCACCCAGAGCCTTTTTTGCAATTACATTTATTTTGAAATGGCATTTTTTTACTTTTAGTATAATTCTGTTGYTTAGACAAGAGTTTTTTCATGCAAGTATATAAAGAACCTGTTTTGATGTTCTACCCGAAGCAGTTTACTGCAGTGATACATGCAATCAAACGCAGGAGCCATCACTGATACTAGGGGAGATGTTTTGTCTACAAAGACCGGGGGTGAAAACGTATCCTGATAGCAATCCTATTTGCATTGAAAACGCAGGACTCATTAAAATCCTGCCTCCCATGAACTTACCTATAGGGACAGAAATGCATCCTCAGTATTGCCTGACCTTGAAGCGTTTGGCTTTTGCCACCCCGGTAGTGCGGCTGGCACAGGGCAGCGGGGCTCATCCAGGACAGTGAAGATTCCCAAATTTTCTGTTCCCGTGTTCGGGGATGGGAACAAGCAGGCATCGTCTGTGTTCCTCCCAACAAGCAGCGAAAGTTTGGCATTGTGGATATAGGTTGAAACTATTTCAGAAGCAATTTTTATTTACAGGTCACCACTTTTCTGTAAGTTTGTGTGKGGTTTTGAGGAGAAAGCGGGTCTGCTGCACAAGAAACGTAATCATTGAGTATGGGGTGCACGGGGTGTGAGAGGGGCCACAGTCCGACTCTGGGATAACGCACAGTCTGCTGGGTGGGATAATTAAAGCAGAAGCCGGTTTCTGTTCCGTCTCCGGCTTGCTGCCTTCCACCTCCCCCRGCCATGCAAAGCAAAGCCTCTTGCAGGCGCTTCACCCGCTTTTACCTGCTCGGCTGCGCTGGTAACAAGGAACCATCAGCGCTGCAGCCATGGATGGAGCAGCCCAGGGAGCCCACCTCCAGCCCAACCTAAACCACCTCCAGCCCAGCCTAGCCCACCTCCAGCCCAACCTAAACCACCTCCAGCCCAGCCTAGCCCACCTCCAGCCCAGCCTAGCCCACCTCCAGCCCAGGGAGCCCACCTCCAGCCCAACCTAGCCCACCTCCAGCCCAACCTAGCCCACCTCCAGCCCAGGGAGCCCACCTCCAGCCCAGCCTAAACCAATTCCAGCCCAGGGAGCCCACCTCCAGCCCAACCTAAACTACCTCCAGCCCAACCTAGCCCACATCCAGCCCAGGGAGCCCACATCCAGGCCAGCCTAAACCACCTCCAGCCCAACCTAGCCCACATCCAGCCCAGGGAGCCCACATCCAGGCCAGCCTAAACCACCTCCAGCCCAGGGAGCCCACCTCCAGCCCAACCTAGCCCACCTCCAGCCCCATGAGCCCCCAGTGGGGAGGTCCTCACGTGCCCTCTCTCGCCTGCCCCCCTCTCCTCCCCGCTGGCAGTGGTGGCTCTGCCCTGCGCCCGGCCTCAGAGGATGTCTGGCTGGGGGACATGGGGAAGCGGTGGGTGGGGAAGGCCAGGTCGGCCGAGGCCGCGGATGGCGGCGGTGGCGTTCCTGGTGCAGGGCTGGCTCCCAGGCTCGGGGGTGGCACTCAGCCGCTCGTCCCCCGACCTGCAGCCTTGCGGCGGGGCAAGGAGGGGTGGACTGGGCCTGGGCGGGTCGGTGACGCTGGAYCTTTACAGGAACGACAGATGGGCTTTCCCCCTTGTTGTGCTTTGTCTTGTCTGCTGTGGCGGTGGGTGCTCAGGGTACGACGTGGCTCCCGCGTGCGGTGCCGGGGCGGCGAGGGCTGGGCGGGCCGGTGCGTCCCTGGGCGGCCGCGACACGGGAGCGACCCGGGGACAAACAGAACCGACCTGAGTCCGGAGCAGGAGCTGCCCCGGTTCAGGCGGCCGGAGGCCGGTGCCTGTGGAAGCTCCYCTCGGGGCACCTCGGGGTGGCACAGGGGACCCCGGGCGGGAGGCCAGCCTGCCCCGGGGCCTCCGCTCTGCCTCCGGGCCCCGGCGCCCATCCCGCTGCTTCCCCGGTCACTTGCTCCGGCAGCGGCTGGGGGGCGGACGGGGAGGCTGCGGCTGGGAATTCGGGGGGAGGCCGCTGGGCAGCGGCGGAGCCGCTGTTTCGGGGGCGGTTCCCCCCTTCCCGCGGGGTGCCGGGGCCCGGCGCTGCCCCGCTCCCCCTCGGGAGGCCCAGCCGCTTTCCCGCGCGGCGGCGGCGCTCCTCCGCCGGCAGGGGGCAGTGTCGCCTGCCGAGCGCGGCGCGAGCGCGCCGCCGCCCCTCCCGCCGCGCGGCCTCGCGGGCCGCTGCAGCGGGGGCGCCGCGCCGGGGCCGGGCCGGGCGGGGGGAGCGGGGCCGGGCTCCGCCCGGGGTCTCCGCCCGGGGTCTCCGCCCGGGGTCTCCTCCCGGCTGTGTCGGGGGCCGGCCTGAAGCCGCCGCTCCGCAAACGCGCCGAAGTTCCAAAATACCCGGGGCCGCCTTTTGTTGTGGGCAAGCGCGGGTCCGTGCCTGGCTCCGGCCGCCGCCGGCCGGGCAGCGCGCCCGGGCCGGGGGTTCCGCCTGCGGAGGCCGGTTTTACCGAGGGCGTCCCCCAAAGCTCCCGTGCGGTTCTGTTAAGATAATCTTCCCCAGGGGTTGTCAGGAAACTYAACTCAATTTCTACCACAAAGATAGAGGTGGTTGCCAAATAATTACAATATTAATTTTCAATGCRTATAGTTGGGCAGTTTTCTCTTCAAGATGCGAGATCAAAGGGGAGAAAGGCGGATTCGTGTGTGTGGTGTGCGGGGTTTCTGTTGGGGGGCGGTGGGTATGCCAGCATTTATATTTCTGCCTCAAATATTTGTGTTTGTTTTTCATGGGCTTTGTTAATACCTAAGGGAACCATTAATGCAGCCGAAATAACACGAGATCTGATGTTCTCATGGTATTTTAGTATTTCAATTCCTCGACGGAGATACCATGAGAACACCAGATCTCGCGTTATTTTGGCCCCGTAAATAGCTCCCTTGGGAATTTTTAAAAAGCCCATAAAATACATAAACACAAATATGGAGATATTCAGGTTCCTGCAGAACTTGCATGCGCAGCCTTCTTTCTATTGAAGACATCAGTCAGCAGCTTTCCTTCCCTTCCAGCTGATTTGTCTTTGTCACTGAATGAAACTACTCTTTCTCTCTCAAAACTGATGGTAGAAAACTGGACCCGTGTAGGTAATTGCGATTGTGGAGAAGAAAATTCTGGGTTACTCATACAGGCAGAATATTTTTCCTACTCTGCTCTTTTCTAATATGACTGTTTCTTTTTCATAAACATGCTATTAATATTTTTTTATTTTTGGTTTAACTGTCATTTTCATCGTGTATTTGGTTGTATCTGGTTAATTATCTAATCAAGCAAATGGTTTCTTTGGCTCTTAGCTAAAACAAGATAACATCCCAGTGTCGGGATTAAGTTTTCATCTATATCAACTGGCTTAAAAATACTGAACTTGATTCCTTTTGAATTAACTGAGTCTTATTTTATTTTTTTTTCAACATCACCTATCACCATAGTAACCACTAGCTGTCAGTTCAGTTTCTGACATTTTTCTCATTTGGTAAGATTTCAGAATTGCCATCCTCCCTGCCAACATGTCATGAACAAGAAAAAAAAAAATTGCATGAAAAATCTAATGGGTGTCTGGTCTGATTGTCCTCACTCGTGGCAGGAAAGACAAAAACTGATGAATTGTGAAATGTATTCAGAGGGATTCAAGAAAAGCAAGTGTCTCGGACCCCCTCCTCACCAACACCTCCTCGTTTTCATCTTGTTATGCTTGATGCACCATACATGCTTGCCCTGACACTTGGGTTTGTAGAAATTTAAGATTAACAGTTTTTACATTCACCTCGCTGATCCCCGTTTTTTAAAGTCATCATTAAAAATAAAGTTAGCAGAGCTTGTATTTAGCACTATTTCCCACTCACTGATGAGATTTTAGCACCTTCGAATTTGCAACAAAACACTTCCGATGCCTGACGTCAACAGACAATTCTGTGCATTTGCACAATTTTGTTCTCTACTTCTATATTTTACGTACATTAGAAAAAAAACATTAAGCAGGCCAGTAAGTACGGAAGAGAAAGGCAAATTCTGCGTAACTCACTGGGCTGGAGTTATGTTAATGTTGGAAAAGGACAGTAAACAGCAAAATTGCGCTTTCTTTTTTTATTTCTCCGATCGGTTTAGCTGAAGAAAAAGATGTAAATTTAAGGAAAAATGGGATTGCGTTCAGCGAGCGATGCCTGTGCCTCCTGAATGGAGAAACAGCAGAAAGAAACCTGATTGCCAGTGCTGCAAAAAGGACAGCAGAAAGGGAAAGTACTCGTTTACTTCTGGTAAAGCAAACAAAACTACAGCAGGCACGTATGGCTTTATAACATGTTTTTTTGCAGGGATTTTCTGTACAATACACACACAYGCATGTAACCGGCATGTCGTGTTTCCGTAGGTATAAAACAAATACACCCATCTGCTCTATACGTGCACAAAGGGACGGTACCCTGGATGTGTTTTCAGAGGTTTTGTTTTGGGCTATATCAATCTATTTTTTTCCCCCTGACTGTCTATGAATTCAGGCTCAGCAGCAGGAACTCATTTCAGAAACATAAAACTGATTTGATAAGCAGCTGCAGCGCTCGGGTCCCTTTTGCTGACGGGTGGACAACCCCACCGCTGCCCGGGCTCGCTCAGGACCGACTGYGGTTCAAATTTCACATTCTGGGGCTACGGCGTTTCAAAAACCATGCAAACCCAAATGAAAATAATTGAAACAATACTAGGACATTCTAACCATTTGGGAACATTTGGGGGAATTTTTATTTGTAAGTATATACGCTCAGTTCTCCTGCATCTATATGTACTAGGAATAAAGAGGCAGAGGATGTAGCTCTTTCCAGGAAAAATACATACTCACATTGTAAAATCCAGGGCTGCCTATTTGTAAATGTTTTTCTCTCTGAAATTGTAGATTAAGCTTTTCAAACTGTGCGGTTTGGATTTTTAAGATATGGCTAAGAAACGGTGTCAAAACAGCATGCTGCGGGGGAGCCGGCTGCACCTCCTGCGCTGCCGAGGGGAGTGGATGGAGGGATGCGCTYGCCTATAAAAGCACACGTGTACGGTTATGGGGGTGCAGGGCGAACCTAAATAAAACGGATTTCTTAGTCTAAGTGTTGTTTTGAATTAGACATTTCAGATATAGGTAACGTTTAAATGTTGTCTCAAATTTAGAATGAAAAACATAATCTTTAGAAATAACTTGAAAATGATCAGATTTTACTGCCTGTTTTAGACACGTAGTTTGCAAGCTGTATTTTTAAATAGTTCTATAAATGTAGCTCATGAAATAAATACACTGGGAAAGTGTAACTCTTTTAATGGTAAATAATATTGTTGTATATAATATTTGAAAATAGATGGTGTAAACAAAATGCACCTTAATGTCTTTATGGTTTATAAGATTTATAACAATAATCAGCAAACCACTGTAATGTTGTTTGCACCTTGTGTGCCCTAAAGCCACTGGATCACTCAGTTAATTGTATAAATTCCATGCACTATGGAAAATCATGATGTATCATTTATATTCAGCTATGTCAGGTATATAAATATTAAAATATATTGGCCAAAAATGGCTGATTATCCCTCAAACGTTTCATGATAAATCTTATCTTTTTATGGTGGTGGTAGTGTTGAGGGTGGGGACGGGGGGGATGGACTAAATATTTCATGTTATTTGGAAATATTCTTTAAACAACCTAGATATATTATTAATGTTTTACAACTGCTTCAAAAATCCTGAAGCTCGGTTCAGGTTTATAGGATAAAGTGGTTCAGTACCTGAAGAAAAATTGATTTTTCTATGCAAAACACACAAATGATAGGGATTATGCTATTTATTCAGCCTGTAATGTGTACAGTTCATAGAGACTTCACGCTGACGCCCCTGTACAAAATAAAGGTGATGTTCCCTAATGCATGCCATCGATAGTCAGCACCTCGGTGCACTAACACTGAAAATATTAAGGTGTATTTAAGCAGGGTTTTATTATTCACCTATAGTCTTATGTAGTAAATGTGCTGCTATCCCCAGTCACAGTGTAGTTTTCTATAGGTATAGATGCAGTATTTATGACACAGCCTTTTGACTAAAAATATTTTAAAAATACTAGATGTGCACATATTTCTGTATGTTTACCACACAGCACCCAACCTAGAGACATGGCTGTGGAAGGAATCTATATGGCAAGGTGAAGAAAATACTGTTATACATATTTATTGATACTAATGCATGTGTTTTAATGAATAAATAAATACAGAGTTGGACTGTGTTGCAAATGTGTTTGGCAACTAGCCGTATCCAGCGCGGAGGGAGGAAATGTCAGAACAGGGTCTTGTAAATACATGTGGCTGGAAAGAATAAAATAAAAATGATGACTAGCACTGACAAGCAGACTTGGGGTGTATGATATACTTTGTTCATTTGATTCTTAGAACTCAGTCGGGGTTAAATTGGAATCCAGACATCAAAGAATTCTTCCACCAGACCCAAATTTTTCCCGTATAATTTTTTTTCTTACAGTTGTCATAATTTTAGCTAATTTCACAGTGCAAAATTTTTTGCTGTTTGAAGTATTTTCCTAAATATACATATAATATAGCAGYGGGATATATTCTTTATATGTAGCATGTTTCCCTGATATTCACAGATAGGCAGCTATAAGCCCACAGCATCCTCTGTGGATGTGAGAAACCTTTAGGTTTGACGGTGTCTGTCTATGTGCACCCTCGTACGTGCCGTATAGGAGCATAATCCTTAAATTCTAAGGGAGGGGAAGGCTAAAGGCTTTAAATAGCAACGCCCTTATTTCTTTTTTTTTTTTTTTGCCCCCGACTGTTGTGTCTGAAAATGCTTGAAGCATGTGGTGCTGCATATTTGGTGGGTTTGCAGATTTCTGCACGATTTTTATCTGAAGGTCAGGGCTGTGGAAATACATCAGGTTGCGATTTGGGATGTTTGCCATTTGCCATTTAGCCTCGCTCCTTCTTATCAGATCGCTGTGGAACACGGGCCTAATAAAACAGGGAGCCGTTGCGAAAAGAAGAAATAAATATTGTTCTAGTTTTATGGAGTCTCTTTACTATTACACAGCAGGCGATTTTAAATGTATTTATTTAAGTTCGCCTTTTTGCTTTGGAATTGTTGAACTCGGTAGAAGAAATTAATGGTGGCTATTTATAATTTCACCGGCTATTTGCATACATTAATTTTTTTAAATGAAAAAATTATTTCCTTTTCCGTATTGGGGGGAAAAAAAAAAAAAAGAAGAAAGTTGTAGGAAGGCAGTGCCAGAAGGGAGGAATGGCTAATGGAGTTTGCGTCCTCCCTCAGTCTGAAAACAAAACGTCTTGTCTGTGGTAGTTTCCCTCCACCTGCTGTGCCTGCCGGGGCTTTGGGCGGCCCTTCGCCCCCCGCCCCTTTCCCGCGGCTCCCGGCAGGACGGGTGGGTTGGCCGCGGCGCCCGGTGCCAGGCGCGGGGAGTGAAGCGAGACGTGGTGACCGCGTCGCTGCCCGGCACCGGCTGGGCAGGGCAGACGGCCGGGCAGCCGCCCTCGCTGGCTYGGCATTTTTATACTCTGTCAGGACCGAAATTACGCCGGCGACCTGATTTTAATTTTTAAGTGCAGGATGAGGCCTGTATATGTGTATTAAAGAAGGCGGCAGGTTTCTGCCCCCCGGCTCTGGGAATGAGCATCCCGCCCTGGGGCGGCTGGAGGAGAGGGGCCGCCGGCAGACCAGCCGCCCGCGGCCGCTCCTCTGCCCCCCGGCCCTGGGTTTTCGGGGGGTTCCCCACAGACGTGACCCACCTTACTTTATGTCGCTGGATTTAYTTGCAAATGGTGTTTAAACCCAACGCTTTCAAAATACCCTCTGCCCGGAGTTAGGGATGCGCGGGGGTGCTCAGTCCCAGGGATGGGGGATGCATCCCAGAGGGATGGGGGATGCCTCCCAGAGGAATGGGGGACGCATCCCAGCAGGGATGGGGGATGCCTCCCAGAGGGATGGGGGATGCCTCCCAGCAGGGATGGGGGATGCATCCCAGCAGGGATGGGGGATGCCT
>JASVER010000165.1:555621-627262 GCA_030449065.1 Oceanodroma leucorhoa
TCCCAGCAGGGATGGGGGATGCCTCCCAGCAGGGATGCTCCTGCATCGGCAGCACCGTTTGGTCCAGCTCAGGGCACAGGGTCTGGCCGGAGGTGCCGGGTGCCAGCAGCATCGTGCCCCCCGGCCGGGCACCCACGTTTTTGGGGAAACCATTTTCCCAGTGTCCGTACAGGGACAGTTCAGGTAGTTTTGAAAGTGTTTGTCGCTCCCAGGCAGTTATTAACGGTTCCATTTGCACAAAGCCGTCCCAGCTGTGGTCTCGGCACAAACCGCTTTGCTTATGATTGCCTCATGGCGAAAGCCCGTCCGACACAAGGAGTTTATTTTTCCCCTGAATTGGCGGGGGGGTGGTGGGGGGGGAGGGAGAGGATTGAAAGGCCACTGCCATCCTTACGAAAACATCATTTTGTTATTTTAATATTTTTAGAGGAAAGCATTTTACTCCTGTGTTGATACCTTTTTGTATTTTATTATTTTGTTGCTAATTTACTTAACCATTAGCAAATTAAGGTGGATTACYGCTTGGATGCATTAAAAGCACCAAGGAGTTGCGGTCCTTGTGGCTATTTCGGGCAATGTCATAAGCACACTCTTTTTTTTATTGTCCTCCCAGGGAGCAGAATTTGAACTTAATATTCCATGAAATAAGCCATTGTAATCACGTTGGGTTAATAGAAGAAGTAAAATTGCCTCTCCTCTCACAAGACATTAGAGCAAGGCTGCATTATTAAAGTTTTCTTGCGGACAGGCGGTTTAAAATATATCCTCAGTGGCTGACGCAAGTCTTTTCAGTGGGGATGACAGCTTTTCAGATCTTAATAGGCTGTTCATTTCTGGCCTACGAGTTTTCAGCATTTCTTCTTTTCAAGCCAGGCTGTGACATGATGGCTAAAAACTGACATAAAGAAGTGCCATGTACGGTGAAAACCTTTATTCACTAAGTGGCTCCATGTAAATTGGTGTCAATAAGCAAACAATTAGAACTTTAAAAAATTGTTGGTTTAAATCCCTTTTCTCCTTAATCATTTGACCTAAAAAGCTCTCCTTTATTTTTCCCTTCTTTGGGAGTGGTGCATATAAAACAGTGACAAAGTGTTTAGCCAGTGAAAGTGGATCAGATCTTTGTTATAAATCAGTAAACGATACTTTGCCAAGGTGAGTTTGTCGTAGGGTTTTTTCCTTTCGAAATGAAATTTACAGTGAACTGAATTCCAGGTAAATGATAATGGAGAAAGAAGGGGCTGGTTTTTCTGCCCTTTTCTCCTCCTCCCCCCGCTCCAAATTGCCTCATCCACGGTTTTGGAGACGCGGCCTCCAAGCAGCAATAATAGCCTGCTGATTCTGTGAGCTTGGCTAATTTCAAGAAATTTGGTATTGTTGTTCATGCTTTCTGGAGATTGTTTACTTGAATTATTTGCAGAAAAGACTTTTTTCTGTGTCGTTAGATGAAGAAACAGAGTAACGCTTAATGCTTTTCCCACTACTGCTTGGCACAGAAAAAAAATCTTCAGCAGAGCTTTTTGTCTCTCTGTTTTAATTTATGATTTCTCCTTTTCTTTTTATAACTCCGCTCCTTTCCTCTTTCATTCCTCTCTATGCRTCTTGCCTTCATCCGGGCAGGGCGATGCCGCCCGCCCGCTGCCTGCAGGCACTGCTTTGGCGGCAGCGGCGCCCCGGGCCCCGTCACTCGCCGGGTGCCCACCGGGCCGGGGGACGCCGGGGACCCTCCCCCGTGTCCAGGGTGCTCCCGCGCTCGGCTCTTCTGCCTTCCCTGGGGCCGTGCCCCCCGCGCCGTGTTTCACCCCGTGCGTACGTGGGCTTGTGTTCCAGCTGCGACGGCGGCCACGTAAAAACCGACCAGTCGCCACAGCAGGTCAAGCGGCTTCACCTCGCTTTTTGCAGTATTTCCGCGGGCTTTTAGGCATTCCCTGACCTAACGGGGAATAGAGGTAAACCGCAGGAACAGGGGGAACTCCTGCCATTCCCCCTGAGGCGGAGCGGGCAGCGTGCCAGGCGACGGCGTGCCGGGGCGCTGCGGCCGGCGTGCGGGGGGCTGGCCGGGGGGGACGGGGCACGGCCCCGCAGCGATGGGGAGCGCGTCCCTGCCCGAAAGCCGGGCAAGGCAGGGCCCGGCCGGGGACACCTGAGCGAGCGGGGCTCCAGCCCAGAGGCCTTCTGCCTCCCGGGGCCCCTCTGCACGGCGGGGCGGGCTGGGGGCAGCGAGCCCGGACCACCCGCCTTCCCTCCCCTGCCACGTGCCACGTCTTCCTCTCCTGCGCCCGGGGCTGCTCCGAAGCCGCTTACCCCATCTACAACGGGTTTGTCTTCTGAAACTKGTTGCGATTAGTTTTAGCTTAACGTGGAGACGCCACCGAGTAAGAATGAGTCGATGTRCCTCGGCACAAAAAATAGCAGAGTTAAAATACTAAGGCTGTGCAATATATTTAGTATAATGAGCCTGGCGTGACATGTTATTTTACCTGAGTGTTTTTTCATGATCCCGTTTTCAAATAATCTTTTCAAATGCCAAAAAGCACTGCCTAAATACAGTTACAAAAAATGCTAAATGCGCCTCCTCAAAGGATACCACTTCAAATGACAAGAAAAATGATGCAACGGCAGTTTGAAGGAGGAGGACGTGCAGCTGCAGTGTTTGCAGGATATTTTCTTCCTGTGCCTTTGAAACTATGTTTACTTTTTAGTAACAAGGATGACAATTATCATAGGTAATAATACTACTTCTGTTATGGATTAATATATTGGTGTAAGTTTGAAAAGTAAGACCGTGTTCATAATTTATAGCAGGTACGAGTTTTACCCCTACAAGAAAATTGTACGTAGGGGATTGCRAAAATCACGGGAAAGGATGAAATGTGGGTTCCAAAGACAGATCATATGGGAGATGCGAAACCGATTGATGATTTTGATGATAGTGGTATTTAGCACTGAGGGTCCCACAGGGCTCTCCTCCATTCCATGGCTAATCCTCCCGTGCCTTTAGGATTCGGACTATTTTCCCCCTCGTGTAAGCGCGGCCCTGAGGCAAAGCGATTTGCGCAGGACTGCCTGGGGACGCGGTGACGGGGACGATTACGGCCTTGAATTAAGCTAATGGTGAGGAGGTATGGTGGGGACCCACGGGTTGTGCTGGCGGAGGAGTCTGTATTAAAGCTCTCAATAATCAGCCGGTATAAGTCCACTTCGGGGTACCTGCCTGCTTGAAAAAGCTTATTTTGTGTCTTCGTACTTTGGTTTCTTATTTGTCGTGTGGGGAAGCCAACCCTTCCTCCCCCCGCCCGGGGCAGTTGCCCTCCAGGGGCCGCGGGCGATGGGGGGCGGGAGCCACCGGCCGCCTCCTCGTGGGGACGGTCCTAAAAATGCAATTTGTGCTGCAGACAGCCGGGGAGATGGCCCCTGCTCCCCAGCAGCGACGCCAAACCTCCTGTTGTTTTCCACAGCCATTATTTCACTGGTAATGTTTATGTATGGTTAAAATAGCGGCGACCTTACATTTGTTTCCTAATTAAAGTATATATTAGTGACGCCAGAAGTAATTTCTCAAAGACCAGGGCAGATGTGAATATTTGAAGGTGCTTGTGCACTGCAGTAAGGGAGAAACCAGGCACGCTGCAGGTCCCRGGAAGGAATTTTTACAAAGGAAAAGAAAATGGCTGATTATTGCCTTTAATTTATAAAAATTCTGTGACAAAATTRTATCATAATTTTATAAACTTTGAAAGTTTATGAATGAGGGGAAATGTGGCAGCTGGCTCTGAAAGCCTGGAAGTGTGAACCGGGATGTTTTATTTTATATCACTTGCAATGATCACCATGAAAACTACATTCAAAGGCGGTTTAATTCCAAGCTTTCATCCAGGTCTGCCTGGGAGACAATAGAGGCTGAACATCAAATAGGCTCCAGTTCTCTTCAGAATCTGTATTTTTTTCTTTTAAACAAAGATAGAAGTGAGATCCACCTATAAAGACTCTAATGGGCCCATGAGAACGGCTGCGTTAGACATGAGATCTTGTACGCTTCATCTGATCCTTCAGTGCTGGAAACATGTATTGCAGGCTCAACTCATTTTCTTTACAGATAATGAATTTTAGAACTAGATTTAACATTTTGGCTCAAAGTTTGCTGTAGAAGGACTAGCACAATGTAAATACAATTAAAATAAATCAAAGGTATAATGAAAGCTTTCGCATGTATGTGAACTAAAGCAGCACACATTTTTTAAAATTTCCAAAAATAATTTAAAGTTATTTAGGCATAACAGGACTGGTTAGGACATATTGCTTACACTGAAAACATAATTCAGAAAATTCTATCGATGATTTCTGACAATTTTCTGTAATTTGATAATTACACAACATTTGGCAATTTAAAAAATTATTGCAGTTGTTCCTTTTAAAGCAATGGACAAGAAGCCATCGATACAGTCCTCAGAGGCTGGCTATCCTGACTCTAGATTTGTGTGTATATATCTTGCAATATTTTTCAGTAATCAAGGCAATGTCTTTAAATAAAAGTGAAAAGTTATGTGACCTTGACTGTCAGACTCAATTTAGACTCTGCCACAACACTTCGCTTTTTATTTTTTAAATTAGCTGTTGCCATCTTTTACAATTTGTTTATAGGCAGAAAGAGCCACACAAAATATAAAGTATCAATGAGAAGTTTATAGTTGTTGCTTTATCCACAAATATAGTCATTTTTAATAACCCTAACAGCTTTTTTTGTTTGTTTTTCCTTTAATCTCTCTTCTTAGGTAGTGCCTTGATTCACTCTAATTAGTTTTCTTTTCAGAGAATCGGTTCYTTTTTTGAAAAATATTGGGTTGTCTTCCCCCCTCTGTTTCCTTTTCTCTCATTCCGGATCTTTGTAAAGTGCATCATTAAAAGATGGGTACGKTAATATTTACTGGTATGCTACACTTACGAAACCATGTTGTTTCCCAGCTGTTTTTCTGCATGTTACAAGTAGTCAGGAAAAAAGATGATGTCAGGATTTTTCCCGGGAATCTACTGGAGAGAGGGAACCCACRGCAGCTCGTCCGTCACCCCGGCCCCGCCGGTGACGCGGTGGTGCGGAGGCGGAGGGTTGGCACGACCTCTCTCTCCAGAGCTCCGTTCCGGGTTGAATTTTGCACGGGTATTGGTGCTGACTCTTTCCTTCCTTCAACTTTGCTGCCAATAGCAGTGCGATTTTCCCAGTCTTTATGGCTGAAAGTAGGTCATCTGCATTGCCAGAGACACCGATAAGCCCATCTTCTAACTGATTTTTATTTTTTATAAGATAAATTTTGAAAGCATATGTAAAATAGGACTGAAAATAGTATTCCAAATGTCAGCAGCCCTGTAGCATCTTGGCTGAGCTGCTCTGTTTCACTATTTGGAACAGATAAAGTCATYCTACTCAATGAAAACCAAGTAAAAGCAGATATGAATTGGAGCAAAACTATAAAATATTTTGTAGTACATTGCCTGGCACACAGGACGACTGCTTGCTGCTTTTGAAGATGGAATATAAAAGGGAAAGGTTGAGACTTTTACTCATGTAAAATACAAGGACTGTTTTGATCTAAATATAATTTAAAAATTAAGGAAGAGGAAAATCATATGGCAAAACACAAACATCTGACCGCATTGTACTTCTCTGACTAATTTTTGAACCTCAGAATTGACTCAATATTGTAAAATCAGATCCTSACTGAAGGGGGGACGATGGTGTGGGCAACATCCCACAGACCTTCTGCGTAACTAATGAGAGGGACATATATAATTTTGTCCTTTTCTCTTTCCTTTCACAGCTTTGCATGCATTTTCAAACTAATTGTTACATTAAAATACTTACTGGTAAGTATTTTAGGCTCTATAGAGTCAATTGTGTTGTTCCATATGACTCTTCTGCTACCAAAAATTATAATTAGATCATTTGAGTTGGTTTTATTTTTGTACTTCTAATAAGAACAAAACTGCTACAGTCTGCTTGAGTAAAAATAGCAAATTAACACATATTATAATACATCTTTAAAAGCTTTAACCTAGCCTTTCGTTGTGAGAGACAATGGACTACCAATTATTTTGTGATGCTATAGCAGCACCACACAGTTTGCTAACTTACGCTGCAATGCTTTTTGGAGACAGTGTTATTTTCTTCTGAAAAAGGAGCTTTTTTAAATACAAAGTACGTGGCCAGGCCTGAAGAGGAGCCTGCTGTTTCCAGTGGACCATCTGAAATACCACATCTGGAATAAACGACGGTGAAACGTGTATCACCAGAATATCTTATTTCTGTTTAAGACTTCTGGTGTCTTTGGTGTGGCTTTTGCCTTTTTCCTTCTCTTTTTCCCTGACTTTCAATCGTATAATCCTAATACTGCAGGTATGCCTTGGACTTGCATCGGTTTGGCCAGTACGGCATGAAAGAGCACGCAGCGGTTCGTAATGCAAGGGGACAGACGCCGTTGGGCTACCTTGTCCTCTTCTGAGCATATTCTATCCCCGCATTATTGTATCAAACATCAGTTTTAATACAATACCACAGGAAACTAAGGGCCCTATTCAGAGATTACATGCACCCCATGGAAGGGTGCTTTTCATGTATTGGAAGCCTGATTTAAAAAAACAGCACTACGTGACTCTTCCATATACTGTAACTTGCACAAAACGGGGAGTTCTTGAGGTTTCCTGTATTAGTCCCTGCTCCTTTGACATGCCTGGCACAAGCCCGACAGGATCTCATTGTGGCATTTTTATTAAGAAAGAGGATGCTGATTCTTTTTTCTCTGTCAGCTCCTGAAATAAGRAGGTTTTAAGAACAAAGGAAAAACTTGTGCCAAGGAGAGACACAAGAGGATTATCATTCCCTAAAGAAGGGGGATGTCCCGCACACCAAAAGACTTGCTGTCCTAATGAGCCGATGGATTTTTCCAAGGCTGGTAAATATATTTAGGGAGAAGTACATTTGGGTGCCATCGCTACTCATTTATTCTTCAAACTGTAATGCTGCACATTTTGGGTTTCAGTATATTGCATTTTAAAACTAATGATGCATTCATTCTCAGAGCAAATCTTATTTCTAAGCCCTAATTTAATAGAATTAAACTCTAAGCTGAATTGGTTTTATGAGATAAAACTCTGAAGTTGATAACTGCATTTAGGAATAGTTCAGGTATTGAGTTTCTAATTTGCTTCCTGAGCATGGAAATCCCTCAGATAGTCAATATTGACGACCTGTAATTGGTAAGAGAGGGTCTTGCTGAGTTTYCTCTCCTGTGCTGGAGCGATACTCCGTGCACGGCACCGGAGCCCGGCCGAGCACGGCTCCATCAGCCCCAGGTCCGGCGCAGGCTGGAGCCAGTGCCTACTCCTGACCCCTTCACCACCAGCACGTGCTGGGCCGTCAATAAGTCCTTTGCCTCCAAGGAAAAAGCTGATCCCGGCTTCGCCTGGGGTTCAGCTCGGATGCAGAGCCGTCGCTTCGTGTTGCCTGCTCCACGTGCGGCCATTTGGTGAATGTGTTCTTACGGTGACCGTGTCTCGTCTGGGTGGAGAAGGAGAAGCTTTAAAACGAGCACGARCTGCCTAAGACAAAGTGCTGAGCTTACAGCAGGTACGGATCGTTCCTGGGMAGCAAAGGGTTTAAGTGAGGAGCAGCTTTTCTGAAGAAACGCACGCYGAGCGATGGTGCCGTAATTCCGGGATATTAAGCCAATTCTAGCATTATCGCTTTCCAGCCCAGAACTCGGCGGTTTTCAATGTGCTGCCTGTAAATCGTCCTGTGCAAATCCCGCGGATGCCCACGGCCAGTCGCAAGGCAGCGCGGCCAAACTCTCACTGCCTGAAGCGGCAGTGGTTATTTTTGGGCTCTTGCTGCCATTTTCCCCAAGAAGAATGAAGTCTTTTCATGAGCAGATAGGGCTTGAGGTAGATCATCTCAATATGATCTAACTGTGCTGTTCAGGTGTAAACCAGGTTTTAATTCTGCTCCTCGGAAGCCCATGGGTGCTCTCACCGGAGACGCCAGCTGGACGGGGGAATTGATGCTACTTCTGCTTTATGGCACTTCCAGATTTTGCTCTGGGCTTCAGAAGTACTTGATTTAGCTGTTTTACTACAAGAATGGTTTAGGTTTTGAGGGCCCAGTTCCACTAAGCTTGAAGAATAGATCCCTAGAACACCTGGATTTAGCAAATTTACCAGTGTTTATTTGCAAATAGGTACCACTGCAAATACAGCATAACCTTCTCCCAGGGAAATAACCAAAAACTTCATTTGGAGCCACCTAAAGCGTTGGTGAATGAGGATGTGTGCACACTGCTATCTCCACGAGTGTCAGTTTAATAGAGTTTGTTATTCTGAGAGGACGACGTTGTTCTCAAACCCTTCTGTTGGAGAGACCCACTCTCCAGCGTTTTGCGGTGGGAAGTATCGTGGTGTGATACTCAGCCAGGAGAAAAATCTCCGTATCAGTGGGAATGCAGCCCCTGAAAAGCACTCGGGGAACCCTCAGGATAAGAGAAGCTGCATTCGTGTCCTTTATCTGAATGGTTATTTCTATTTCCATGCACGTTACAGGCTGTTGGTTACTGTTTGGTACAGTACTATTTAATCTGCTATTGTTACTCTTCACCCTTTTTCCTATATGGGAAGCTCAGAAGGTTTTTTTAACACGTAGTAGAAGCTGATGCTGACTGCTGCACAGGAAAGAAGGTCCCCGTCCTTTGCAAACTGAGTTTCATGACTGATGGGCGGTGTTTATTTGATTTTATTTTCATTTATCTTACATAATTTTACTTTCCCAGCTAACGAAATCACAGTTAGTATTCTCCTGAAAAGTTTGTGCATSTCTCCATATACATGTCTCCTGGGGAAATTTTATTATACTTCATTAGCTTTCTGAGGAGTGAATGGTGGGTGGTTCTGCATAGAAATTGGTTATCGAGCCTGTCAAGTTCCAAAAATAAATAAAAGCAAGGAGTTGTGCTATTTAAAAAAAGAAGGTGGGGAGAGAAAACAACCAGTTTTTATTGTAGTTGCTTAATGAAAAAGTTTGGTTTTTACCCTAGTATCTAGTGATTTAAAGCATCAGGAAGAGATTTTCCAGATAGTTTGTCTCCCTCATTAGGCTAATGAGATTTTTATTGTAGTTTTTCCAAAGCTGCTCCTGTTGCTCCAGGTGCCTTCCCTGCATTTACAACTTGCTGTATAATATTAAACTGAGGAAAATACAGAACAGTTGATGTTGCCATATTTTGTCGGGTCTATAACCTCGCAGGGCGCAATGATGTCAGGTCAGTTCCTGGGCTCTGGTGACCGGTGGTGGGCCGGTGACGATAACGATGCTCCGTGCCCGCCGGACAGCCCGGAGGGCTCCGAGGGCCAAGTCTTGTACCTGCGTCATCCATTTCGGCCAGAAAACTGGGGTCAGCTGTGTTGGTGGCCCTGATCTGTGTTCGCAGGCAAGAGGTATTGTAAAATGTGTGTCCTTGTTACACCTCCTGGGACTTTTATATAAAATGTTCCACGGATTGAGTTCTACCTCCAGACATTTTGTGAAATGACTGATTTTGGTAACTGCGTAAAGTGGATGGAAGCCATAGGGCAACGTTAGGCGAAGTGCCTATAGATGGCTATTGACGAAGACAGCCATACACAGAGAGATGCGGGTGTTCATGTATACATACAACCGCAAGCCATCTCGTGTTTAATTCCCGATTGCATGATGTCACAGAGTGATGTCACAGAGTGATGTCACAGGACCGGTGCTTACCTTGGCGCTAGAGGTGTGGGTGGTGCGGACCCGCTGGGTTCATTAACACCCACCCGTTGTGGAGGGCAGGTTTGGGGGGCACGGCTCCGGGGGGGGTGCGGGAAGGGCAGCGGTGCCCGTCCCCGGTGCCGGGCTCCGTGTGGCGCGGCAGAGCTGAGCTGTGCCCGGACGGGGAGGCTGCCCGGGGCGGGGGAGAGCACCCATCCTTCATTCTCTGACCAAAGTTTTGTGCTGCAGCGTTTACGTCTGCGCGCCGGTTACCCGCTGCAGGCTCTGCTTGCGGCTCCTCGCGGCCGTGATTCAACCGAGCCCCCGTAATGCAAGGTTTCGCTGTGGTTCTTAGCAGCGATACATGTTGTTTCATGAAACGCCTGAAAATTTTAGTCATTTTGTGAAATAACTGGTTTCATAATATGACCGTAACATGTACACTGARCTGGCAGTTGGGTGACAGAATAACATTGGTTGCTCTTTTCTCCTGCAGCCGAGGCAGCTTCTCTTCTGCATTCTCACAGATTAAAGTTTCTTCTCCCTACGAGTGTTATAAAGTCTGCTGTTTAGCTATAAACAGTTGCAAATGATAAACAAATCAATATTTGTTAATGTTATGATGCACTYGCATCTATCAGATACGCATGGAATGATTTATAGAGTACAGCATTTCAGGGCTGACCCTTGCAGGTCTCAGAAAGCACTTAAAAAATAAATTTACCCTGGCCTCTCTCACCCCATTTCAAAAAGGGTGACAAAGATGAAGTAATTTATAAGTCACACTTTTATTAATGCTTTTAACTTTCATATACTTGGCTTTCTTGCCCTCTGAGCAGCTAAGTGCAGCTCTTGGTCGAATGGTAACCTTCGGTGCTTTGAGGGGGGTTTTGTACAAATGATCAACTCATAAATAGGTGCTGTGCTCCGCATTATCCTGCCATAAATTCACAGGACCTTTCAAGTACATCAAGAAAGAGCAACTTGAACTAGGCGTTTTGCGCTTGAGTTTACAGACTAATGCAGTACTAATGAGCAGCTGGGCAAAGGGTTTCCAGAGCATGTCTAATGCTTTATGTTGTGATACTGTGCTTACTCCCGCTGGAAGAGCCCGGCGAGGCAGGAGGAGGTGGACGTGGCAGTCCATTTGAGTGACTTCCCCTCCGCATCTCATGCACGGCTTTTGTTGCTAGCTTACAGTCAAGTCATGGGAATATAGGGAACATTAACTAGATTAGAGTGCGTGAACTAATTATCACCCCTCTGATTATAGGTATTGTTGGAAAAAAATAGTGTAAAAGAGAACAATGTACAGATAAACTTCAAAATATTTTTCACGGTGAGTTCTTGCTGCTTGCCAGAGCCCAGGCAACGCTGCTAGGAGGCCCAGTCAGCATTTGCATGACTCCTTACCAACACCTCCAGAACCTTGTCCATACAATAACCACATGTTTGAGGAAGAGTTGTGYGGTGATGCTCATTTGAACGAAAAACACGTGCACAAACCAACCTCTGCACCTCTGAGCAGATAACATTAACATAAATGAATTGTTCGAATTCAGCTCTTTGCAATTAATACTAAATTTAAGCAAACCTGGGAGCAAGTCTGCCTGTAAGGGAGAGCTCGCCCCATGAAAGTGGTAAGATCTGCGTAAGCGGGCATGTGCCTTCTGTCTTCTTGGTGAGCCCTTGAATGTCAGGCAATGGGTACAACCTAAAATATAGGAAATTCCACTTAAACGCAAGTAAAATCTTTTTCAGTGTGAGGGCGGTCAAACACTGGCACGGGTTGCCCAGAGAGATTGTGGAGTCTCCATCCTTGGAGATATTCAGCTGGACAGGGTCCTGGACCCCCTGCTCTAGGTGACCCTGCTTGAGCAGGGGGATTGGACTAGATGATCTACAGACATGCCTTCCAACCTCAGTTCTGTGATTCTGTAATTAATCCTTTGCGGCAAGTTTTTTGTGGGTTGATTTATTCCAAGGAGAAAATCTAGCTATTTCCAACTGGAAGCATCATTAGGACTGTACAGACTTGAGGAGGAAGAATGCTTTATTCAGCTGCAGCTAAGTGACGCAGTGAGCAGCCCACTCTGCTAGATCTCTGAGAGCTGAGGGTTGGCCATTGATGTAAGATGTCTAATTATGAACGATGAGGAAAGAGAAAAGCAGTAAAGACAAAAATAGCTAGCTATTTTCAGAAAGTAAAGAAGAATCATGCTTTAAGTTTCTCTGGTGCACTTCTGATGTTTGAGCCCAATGCATAAAGGAGCTCATTTTGGATTTTGCACTTCTGGGATGTAGGGATTCCTCTACTCTTACTGCTKCTTCTTCTAGGAGGTCTTTTATAGCAAAGGCCTGCTTCTGGGGTGAGGACAGTTAGCCTAGACCTAGCTCCTCTGCCTGCCTGCTGGCTGGCTGACGATACGAGCATCAGCTGTTGGAGCACAACTAGTTGATGGGATCAGCTTTACCAAATACTACACAGGAGTAGGGCATCAGGCAATTTATCAGAGATGCCTTATGGGTAGGAGGGAGTGAATATATGTAAGGGTAGGGCAGCTGAGACTGTTTAGTGTGAATGGCACTGGAACTGCAGAGGGAAGGAGCTGCTCTGATAGGAGCGAGGTATGTTTGGGTTTCCATCTACTCTTACCTGGTTAAACTTCTAAGTTGTAGGAATCAAAGGATAACTTTAATTCTGCGTGTCTCTAATGAAATGCCCTTGTGCAATGTAAGTCATTTCAGCAGTGAAGGTTTTGCTGAAGTTTTCTGTTCTTAGCCAGACTATCTCTGGGACTGGTGGTCTGTYGTGTTGGAAGTGTTGCTTTACAAGCAGTCAGTGTCTTCAGGAAGCTTTGGTAGATTTGTGTGGTGGACCTCATGGCAGCTGTGACTCCATTTCTTGAGCTTTATACTAGAAAGACCGTATCTTGGCAAATACTGATGCTAAGTCCCCGTAAAACTACTATTTAGTCTCCTCCTCCCCATCATGTAAGTAGGAAGCTTATTTTTTTCCTGGTGTTGTTTTCATTATTTCTCTCAGAAATGAAACTTGTATGCTTAGATGTCACTGGCACCTGGTGGCTATGAAAACCTGCCTTGAACCAACTTTTAACTCGGGCAGCTCCTGAGTTAAAGTCAGCTCCAACTGAATATTGTGTTTTTGGATATATGATGTAATGAAAATACACTTTATTTTTACTTGAAAGGAACTTGTCTTTGCACATAAGACTTTCATTATTAGTACAGTGAAAGCTATTTTGGATTTTTGACTTGATTGCAGAGAAACTGTTGCTTCAGAAGGCTAGAATTTTTTTAAAAGAAAATCTCACATGAAAAGCTGCATGAACTTTAACTAATTTAAAAAAAAACGTACTTAAACCTTGTGTAATAAAATATTTGAAGCCTAGGCAAAGCAGCATGGGCAGAAACTATTTGAATGCATTGATTACTTTTTTCTGAATCAGATCCATCTGTCAATTACCCTAGAAGAAGTGGGGAGGAAAAAAAAAGCTTTTATTTCAGTATAAATATGTAATGCAGTGCATGAGAAAAGCAAATTCCCTGTATTCAAACCATATGCATAGTCTGAACATGGGCACTGTCTAGTCTGTTATTAATGAATATTGTTAAGTCTTTGCTGGGTGAAAAACTGGCTGGACGGCCGAGCCCAGAGAGTTGTGGTGAATGGAGTTCAATCCAGTTGGTGGCTGGTCACGAGCGGTGTTCCCCAGGGCTCAGTTTTGGGGCCCGTCTTGTTTAACGTCTTTATCAATGATCTGGACGAGGGGATCGAGTGCACCCTCAGTAAGTTTGCAGATGACAACCAGTTGGGCAGGAGTGTTGATGTGCCTGAGGAAGGCTCTGCAGAGGGATCTGGACAGGCTGGATCGATGGGCCGAGGCCAAYTGCATGAGGTTCAACAAGGCCAAGTGCCRGGTCCTGCACTTGGGTCACAACAACCCCAGGCAACGCTCCAGGCTTGGGGAAGAGTGGCTGGAAAGCTGCCCGGCGGAAAAGGACCTGGGGTGCTGGTCGACAGCCGTCTGAACATGAGCCGGCATGTGCCCAGGTGGCCAAGAAGGCCAACGGCATCCTGGCCTGTGTCAGGAATAGTGTGGCCAGCAGGAGCAGGGAGGGGATCGTGCCCCTGTACTTGGCACTGGTGAGGCCGCACCTCGAATACTGTGTTCAGTTTTGGGCCCCTCACTACAAGAAGGACATTGAGGTGCTGGAGCGTGTCCAGAGAAGGGYGACGAGGCTGGTGAAGGGTCTGGAGCACAGGTCTGATGGGGRGCGGCTGAGGGAGCTGGGGGTGTTTAGCCTGGAGAARAGGAGGCTGAGGGGAGACCTTATCGCTCTCTACAACTACCTGAAAGGAGGCTGKAGAGAGGTGGGTGTTGGTCTCTTCTCCCAAGTAACAAGTGATAGGACGAGAGGAAATGGCCTCAAGTTGCGCCAGGGGAGGTTTAGATTGGATATTAGGAAAAATTTCTTCACTGAAAGGGTTGTCAAGCATTGGAACAGGCTGCCCAGGGAAGTGGTGGAGTCACCATCCCTGGGGGTATTTAAAAGATGTGTAGACGTGGTGCTCAGGGACATGGTTTAGTGGTGGAGTTGGCAGTGGTAGGTTAACGGCTAGACTCCGTGATCCAAAAGGTCTTTTCCAACCTAGTGATTCTRTGATTCTAAGTCTGAGATCACTTTGGAGTCGCCTCTGACTGCAGTATCTGGTGRCCAGGACGAACTGCTTGAGGCATCTGAAGGGTTGTTGCAGGCAGCAGGTGTGTTTTTTTTGTTGTTTTTTCGAGCATAAAGTGGCTTTTCACAATCACCGTTTCTCATGTGCTAMATTTTTAAAATATAGTCAAAGGAGAGAGATGAATTTGCTTGGGATTTTGTGATTTAGTGAGACTTCATGCAATTATAACACTTGATTTTTCTTTTCTGAATAGTTAATGACAGCAATAGGGTATAACAGGCTGGTGGGAAAATATTTTGTCTTCCTAATGAGAAGATGACAGAGAAGGAATCAGTGAACTAGAACCCAGAGGTTTCTTGATGCTCCTGTCCTGCTTTTCCTTCTCCACCCACCGGCATCACTGTGTTTTTCTCAGTGGGGGTTTGGTTTACAGCAGTGTATAATTTACATCTTTGCTGCACGTGGTTGTACAAGGTCTGTGCTCTGCAAACATTGTCGTATTYGGTGGAAGAACCCGTGTCTCGGCTGCAGAGGCTCCGTCCCACTGAGGTTCGCGGGAGATTTGCTCGCTCAGTTTCACTGCAGGAGATGTGCTGCTGCTGGGTCTCCGGGGCGCCTGCCCTGCCAGCCCTGCCACGAGCACCCAGCTGATGCCGGGCTGGGTCCCAGAAGTGTTGAAGATGCTGTCTGCTCTGATGTGTGGGGCATCAGTCGGGCAGCTTCAGGCTGTTGATTACGTGAAGGTACTTGACCATGAGTGACAATCTGCAGGTGACCACCTAAAGGAGCTTCCCCAGCTTTTTCTTCTGTAATTCTTATACCAAAAAACCCCAGCCAGCACTRAAATGAAGCAATGACCCTTAAATCTAGATTTCTGCCGATTTATCTGTTCCAGTCAATGTGTATCAATACATTACAATACAAGCCTTTGTACCTTAAATCCACCTATTCTAGGAGGCCTCAGTCAGTGTAATTCTGCTGTTAATAATTTAAATGATGAAGTAGACTTGGTGAGGACAATAACCGTGAAACAGACGGAACTGTGTGCAGCGTAGGGCATAAATCCGTGAAAACTCAAGGCTCTGCTGTTGAGCATCCGAGTGGATTAGCAGCTCCAGGAGAGAGCCCGCTGCGGGCGGAGGCACGCGCTGCCACCAGGCAGGCGGAGGAGCTCCACACATTCAAACCTTTGATCTCTCCTCTTCATTTTGGAGAAAAAACMCAACAAAACAACCAAAGACAAAACCAGCAACAAAGTAAACTCGGTAATACTAGAAATGCAGCTGTGYGTTTTTCTTCTCTGCATTGTTCTTTCAGTTCTGTTTTGAATCTGCTATTTTGAGAAAATTCTTCCTTCCCCGAAGATGCTCTTTTTGTATGCACACATAGGTCCCTCTTTATTCCGTTTTGTATTCAATGTAGCTGTGGAGCGCAGGGATGGGGCAAACCTTTCTGCTCACATGAACTGACGCACTAAAGTCAAGTTGGTACAATCTCCAGTTTCTAAATTAGAAACGTTTGACCGAAGCCTGGCCAGAGCCAGGAGCTCCTGAACTCAGTTCTCACAACTACGTGTATTTCTGTGTACTCCTATAAAACAGGCTTAATCTTTCCATGTGCCTCGGTTGGCCTCTCCTAATAACACTGACCCACTTCGTATATGTTTGATGAAGAGGGAAAACGGATCGGTACTTATTTAGCACAACAGGAAGATGTTGAGACCAGAATTAAGAGGCACCAGGCAGCAAAAAAAAAGATCCTTTAATTGCCTCTGTTGGAGTGTTAGGGGGTGAATAACAGACTAGGAGAATTGTGAATTCTCATTAATGGGCATAACCGGTCCCTGTGTGGTATTACGGAAATGTGGTGGGAGCACTGGCGCAATGGAATGGGAATGGGTTATTACTCCTCGGGGAAGGACCGAGAGGACAAGGAGACTTGGTCAGAGATGATGTTACGGGGACGGGATCTCAGGTGGCTGGAAATGGGCGTTGTTGTGGGTGTCGTGGGTTTGGTGGAGAAGCGATGCGAGGGAGCGGGATGTAAACTCGGCCGTGCGCGCGTCCCAAACCGACATCGCCTCCGCAGAGTCGGTGGGCGTAGCGCTGCCCGCTTTGACTTCTGTCCTGTCCCTGCTTGGGGTCACCCATTTCGTCTCGGTGGGCCCGTGCACCRTCTCTGCAGGACTCTGCTCCCCGGGGGAGGCTGGTGTCCGCTCTAATCCTTTAGCGCCTAATTCAGCTGATGGGTTTTAGTAAAAATAAAAAGCCTGTTTAAAGAGTATATTGTYATTGAAATAAAAATGACATCTTGTTTTCAAAAAATTATTTTTACAGTCAGTGCTGTTATTTCCATTTAGCTTTTGAAGACGGTTGCAGAGCAGTTTCTTTATGTGTCCTCTATATTTGGTATTAAAAGATGATGAACAGGATCTCTTGATTTCCCTGCCCCCRCTGCTTTTTTTTTTGTCCAGATGTGGACTTGTAATCTTTAAAAGTCCACTTACATAAAAGTTTTCTTTACTCATTTTTGTACACTTCTATTGCTTTTCTGTGGGTTCTTCCTGCAAAATCTTTTTCCACATAGTAGCCCAAACTGAGGCAATTGTTTAAAAGAAAAAAAGCGCCYGTTGTACTGGTTTCTATAAGGATATTCCCAACACATTTAGTAACAGCCTTGGTAGAATCAACTATTTTGTTGACACTTTTAGCAGGACTGTGCGCTGAGCAGATGTTTCTCATTGCGCTGTCTCGCTCAGGATTCCTTAGCTCATTTCCTGAACGGGGTGCCGCAGTCGCATCTCGCCAGTCCAAAGCTGACAGAAACTGCACCTTCCCGTGCACGTCGCATCTTGCCCATCCTCAGGTTCTCCCCCGTCTTGCTGCCCCGTTGCTGGGTTCTCCTGTCTGGTGTCAGGTCATGTCTCCTGCCATCTCGTAGAAAATTGTCTCAAACTCAACTGAATTTTAAAGCCTGGCCGAGTCTCCGCAGCTTCCACCTTCAAAGGGTTTGCTCCGGCTGGCAGCGGCCGAGCAAAGCCGTCCTGTAATTGCCTCGGAGCRGCCGGAGCAGCGGTTCACCTGGATATCAGCACGGAGAGCTCGGACACTTTCCTGTGATCTTATTGTTCCCAGCTCTGACGCCAAATCAGCGTGAGGGAGAAGGGAAGAAAAACAGTATTTAAATGGACAGGGGGAGGCAGGAGTGGAGCTGGATGGTAATAGCAGAGGCGGCAGCGCCGAGGCCGGAGGGGGTGAAGGCCAGACGTGCAGGAGGGCGTTGGGGGGGAATACAGGAGCCAGGGTTGAGAAATGGTGGGGAGGAAGGAGCAGATGCGGGTGCCGTTCTCTTTGGCTTTGGAGAAGGATGCTCGTCGCRAAGTGGACCAGCAGTCCCTGGAAGCCAACTGCGATTTCACACGYGGGAAAACGTCGCGCGGTTGCGGTGCGCGGAGGAGCGAGGCTGGATCCGGCGCTGGCGTCCCGCTCTCCGCCCTGGGAAGCGGGAGCCCTCCGTGTGCCTGCCTCGCTGCTGCTGCTCAAACACCTTCTRTAAAACGTGCCACCAGAAAATGTTCGTGCTGATGCACGCTGCCGCGGCTSTGGGAGCACAGTGGCTTGCTCATCCACAGAACAACAAATGTTAGCTAAAAGAGTACCCTTTTCCAATGTCATTTCTTTACTATTGCGTTTCTATGCTCCCAAAGTAGGTGCTGAATCATTCCTTTGGTTTTAGCCATGTGTCAAGGGCTCTCCCTCATCAGAGAGGTGGTTGATTTTTCAGATTAAATTAGCTCACATCAGGGTTGCAAACTCCTGTCCCCTAGTTTGTCTTGTTTTCTTCTCTCAGAATGACCAGAGGACAGCAAACGGACAGGACATTATTTCAGTGCAAAGGTAACCACTGCTGTTCCTAGTATTTAGTTTTCTGACGGGTTTTGCAGAGGCTGTATTCRGTTCACAGCTGATGCACAATGCAGGACTTCAGAAAATAAAAATTTAAGAAGTCGGAGTGGGTTTCGGTCACTGGGGACRGTCCCCACAGTTCACCTTCCTCGTCTTTAGCTCCCCTGTCGTTAGCAGCGTAGGAGGACCGTAAATGATCTTAGAGTGCCGCTGGCCTTCTCTCTTGTGGAAGTCCAGGCTGTTACCGAGGCACGCTGCCGCTCGCTCTCATGCATGGTGTTTCTCAGAGGAGCCGTAAGTGGTCATGGCTTGGCCAACAGACCCAACCCCAAGTTAATCTCATTGTTTAGGGTAGTACTGCACTTCTTAAATACGGGTGTTATATCAAATATTTTGTATTTGTATTTAATACAATGTGCTGCACAGCTGGGTTATTAAATGAGACTCATATTGCAGATTTGCCCAGTATATTACAGTTGCACAGTCTTTAGATCACTGAAGTGGGAAGGGAAAGGGTCTGTCTTCCCATCCGGCCCTTCTGCTGTGCCACCATGGCTCAGTCTCTGCTGTGTCCACCCCTGTGACTCTACAGTGTCTTTAAAAAAAAAAAGAAAAAAAACCCAAACAAACCACCCCAAACTTCATAGTTTCAAAGAGAGGATTAAAACAAATAACTCCAAAAGTTCAGAAACCAGAGAGCAAATACAGAACCCCAAAGTGGGTATTTTGGGGGTAAATATCTTGCTTTCCGAGCACCCAAGTCATGAATTTGCATGGCTAGAACTGGATCTCTGTGCCTGGCAATTCCCTGGAGTGGGTGCTGTCATTAGCTGCCACAGATGAGGTCGTCAAGTCTGGTTTAAATTAAGCCAGGGCAGATGGAGAGTTGAGCTGAATTCCTCTGTGCAGCTCCTTGCTCCCCTCTTCCCGCATCGCAGCAGCCTGGCGTAACGCCGACTCCACAGAAATACGCTTTATTAATAATGAGATCGTGATTATAACAGAATGAGAGATGAGGTGGGATTTGCAAATTGCTTAAAATTATTGCACTTAATTATAGCTAGACCTGTTAAGCAGCTAAGAAAGTCTCCCTTCCCGTGCCCTGCTGATTTCGTTAGCCGGCTTTGTCAGGGTCCCCGTCGCCCTGTCCCGCCCGCCGCCGGGTCCCCGTCGCCCTGTCCCGCCCGCCGCCGGGTCCCCGTCGCCCTGTCCCACCCGCCGCCGTTAGTGAAGCCCCCCAGCAGCACTGCCCGTCGGAGCGAAGTTTGGCAGGACTCTGCGGCCGCGTCCCAGAGGCGCTGCCCTGACGTCCTTGCAGAGCGATGGGATCTGGCCGTGACATTTCATTATGCTGATTCTAACTGGCGTGAGTAAAACTTGTGGACAGGCTCCAGTCTTGTGAGCGGGAGGAAAGAGTTGAAAAAGCAAACCATAAATTAAAATAATAACAGTATGGGCCAACAAACAGCRCACACATGTACAACAAAGAGAGTCACCCTAATAAATACATTCACTTTGATTTACGGTGTTGCGATAATCTATACCGTCATCCTCTCGGTAGTTGGGAGTTTTTTTGTGTGGTGATGAAGGACAAAATCAATGTTGGGTCTTTTCATTCTTTTAATAAGAAGAAAATAATTCCCCCTCTGTGTTCTGCCAGTCTTGGGACTTGGCTTCACAACCCATATAAATCTGTAAAAATGTATTTCTGCCTTAGGACCTTCTTCCTCCAGCTCCTGGAGGAGGGTTTGCCTGAAGATGTTTGTCTCTGAGCTTTGGCTCATAAACCTGGCTGCTGTAACCCACCTCCCCTTCCTGCTCCTGCGCATTCGGCCAGCGATTGCCCGTTGTCCTGCCGTCGCCTGCGGCTGGGAAGGGTGGTGGGGCGCGCTGAAGGGGTGGGTGCTGGGGAGGGGGTAGCTTTGCAAAAAAGGCAGGGCAAACTCCTCAATAAATAGCCAATGAAGGGCGAGAAGTGCAAATGTTTATAACTTTCTAATGTAATAGTAAGGATAGTGAGATATGAGCAATGCCGAGGGAGCGTCGTTTGTCAGCGAGCATCTYGCGGTGCTCCGTAAGCGAAGCGTTAGTGAGACGCGGCCACAAGTCGGAGATGCAGCTGATGTAAGGGGAAGGAGATTTGGAGTGAAACGTGGGCACGGCCATTGGAGATGCTGCGATTTCCCTCATCCTTCTCCTGCCATAACAGCAACTTCTGCGTTGGGTTTACGCTCTGCCCCCCAAAAAGCCCGCGCAGGCTGGGGAAGCCCAGCCCGGGGGGTTTGCCTGCGTCTGCCTGCCTGGGCTTCCCTGTCGCGCTCGCGGCTGGTGCGTGGCCTGGTGACGTGTCTGGTGGCTCGGAGGGCAATTTCAATTACAACTTTCCCATCTGCAGCATCATCTGGAGCCACCCAAGGCAGGCAGGGGAAGGGCTCGGGTCCTGTGGTGTCCACCGGAGAGAAAACCCGGGTGGAAATGAAACAGGGCTGGCAGGGAACAAATTTTTTTTTTATTTATTTAATTTTGTATTTTTGTATTAAATAGTGGTGAATATAGAAATGCTTTTAGAGATTTGATTCCCTGGGTGAAGTAGTAAATAACACACCTAAAATTCTGCCCTAAGTATAGAATAAACATCCTTTGGACCCATAAGAGAAAGTTACTCATTCCTAATACGTTGGGGTTTGTTTCCCTCTTATTRCGTGTACTCCTGGCAATATATTTAGAAAACGCTGTTTAAACTGATAAAAATATTGATAAAATTAGCTCATTTTATTTACTTGTAATGTTATTTTAGTATCAGCCTCATCATCAACCTTRTGATATTTCTGTAAGGAAACTGTAGCAATCTTAGAAATGCTTTTCCAGGTATAAATCAACCACCTTAAAATTCCTCTTTTGCCTGTCCTCAACCAAGGATGTTTAGAAAAGTTAAACATATAAACTATTTTCTTCTCTCTGTGGAAGCTGAGTAGTAATTTAATAGTAGCTGATGAGTAATTTAATATATATGTTTTGTGGTGCATTATTGTGAAATATATTTCATTATCTTTAAGTGCATTAGCTGATATTTTAAATTCTATGAAAATGAGAGAGTGTAGCTCCATGAACCAGCTTTCTGCGTAGTGTGGGCATGCAGTTACYGAGCTAATGCACGTACTGCTGTTGGGGCTGTATAAGCAAACAACAYCTTACTTTGGTGTATATATAGCACAGCCCTGAAATAGTGTTTTCTATGCACAAACTTAAAAACTTCTATTATCTCCAGATAGAATTATCAGTGTGAACGTAATAAATAATTTCTTTGTGGTGTATCACTTTACATAGGGAAACAAAAATTTTTTTAAGCTAAACATAGGCACGTACCTATGTTACTGTGCAGCAAAASCTCAAACACGCTTCTGTTGAGGAAGCTGCACGGGTTGCGTGTGTACGTATTGGGGGGAAAATATTTCACATCCTAAATTTCAGGAGCGGGAGGGCAGAGTGTGGAACGGTGGGACCCATCCCCGCGRCGCGGGCCGTGCCGGCGGGCTGGAGCGACGCTGGACCCCGGGCTGGGGAGCGGCCGCGGGTGCCCCCGGGCACCACGTCCTGCGGGCTCGGGCAGGCGGATTCCCCTCGCCGGGAGTACCACTGTGCTTTTGCGCTTAAGGGACCATTTCCCTCCGGCCCCGAAGCATCCCTGCCCTCCCTGAGCGCCCGCTCCTGGTCCAGGAGCYGTTTTTCCATGGTCGGTGAAAGCCGTGTGCTTTTTAAATGTCTTCCCTGCGGCCTTTAGCCTGAAAAGATTACATTTTGGGGAACTACAGAGGACAAGCCCGCTGTCAGAGCAGAAAATCAAATTTTTTGATGTGATGTTGTTGCATTAAAAGGGCCAATCTTGTGTCATGTAACATGTGAATAATGGGACTAGCATGTGATGTCAAAAATTTCCAACCGCCTCGTAAATAAATGCAGCCCCGCCCCTCCCCCCGAAAGGTCACCCCGCTTGAACCCGGGCTCGCATCCCAAATTACCACCGCGCTCAGAGTCAAGGTTAAAGGTACAGTATCCCCTTTCAAAAGGCACATGTCAGTGTCTGTGCTGGGAATGATAAATAACGCTTGGAACAGGCTATCAATTTCCAAGGGCCCTGCCCCCCTTTTCTCTTGCGCCGAACTTTGCCGAGGGTCTGGTCCCGGGGAGGGGAGCAGATATTGCACCGCGGCTTCGCGGCGGGCRAGGACTCGCTGCCGTTTCGGCAGCGCTGGCTCTCGCTCCGGCCGCAGGCAGCCCGGCCCCCGGCCCCCGGCGGGGGCTCCGGCAGCATCTGGGTCACTGGGCTAGGGAAGGCTGTAAATGTCACTGCCCTTAACCCAGCAAAGCCATTTAGATAGCTAATTTCACACATTTAAGTGTTTAAAGCTTTACGTGCACGTAGGTCATTAAGGTTGCAAAATCAAGCAACAAACCGAAAAATTCTGGAGTGCCAGAGTTTGCCCGTACGACCCCAGCTCCCCCTCCCGGGGTGAAGGTGCCTGATCCGTCCTTGAATCGCGTCGGCTCGTGGTGCTTATTTCAGAGGACTCGCGGCTGCTCTGAGGACAGGGCCGGAGGTGCTCGCGGCGCCGGTGACGCCCCGCGCTCCCGCTTGCCGCCCCTGTTCCTGGCTCCGCGTYACGTGCTGCCCAGCAGCCGAAGAGCGCGCTGACCGCGGAGCGCGTCCCTTCTTCCCCGGTGCACCCCGCCTCCCTTGAGGTGCCTTGGCACTTAGTAAACAGTTGGGAAAATACCCTCAAAAATTTCCTTGTGAAATACCGTGTTGCTGATACGGCTTAAAGCCMAAATAAATCACTGTTAACCCCTTTTTACACACAGGCAACAAAGTCGCGGTGGTGAAGGTCAYGTACATAAGTAACGGACCCGAATTTGGTTTAAATGAGGCTGTGCGTCTATAACCAACAGATAATTTCATTATTCAGCACCAACCCATAGTGTGCTCTGCTGTGCTCACTGAATGAGGTCAGGCTCCTGTAGAATGATAGCAAATTAGCATATAATTCAAGCATATATAACAATGCATATGCAACAGAGGGACAAATTAAGGCTGAATAGGTAAATTTAATGATAGTATTTTCTAGGTTTTTGCAACTTTAACATTTTATACATAGCTTTTTTTTATAAAAACCCCATGTGGTCCTCAGAAGGCAGCCATGAAAGCCAGTGGTTTCTGTGGAGAACATGTGGACCCCAGGAGGGTGGTTCACTCAACCGGCTTGGCCAAATAGCTTCCAGCAGCCGTGAGGCTGGAGGACACATTTTGTTCATTTGCTGTGTCGATAGCTTTAACAATTGCCAGAGAACTTTTTTTGTTTTCCAGGTTTACTCCAAATTTTGAGTTTTACTATCTCAGATCTTTGGCAATTTGAGTGACTGGGGGAATGAGTGGTCCTTCCCACGAAGGAGGGCCATGGCAGGAGGCAGACGTCACCCGGGGTGCCCTCGGAGGTAGGCGCAGCCGTTTGAGCGAGCCATCATGGCTCTCTCTAGAGCCGGTGGAGACCGATAAACCCTTTCAGAGCTAGGACAGGTCAGGGGGCTGCCCGCTCATCTCCGGAGAGCCATTTGTCTGGCCTGCCTTGGCCGCCCTCTGCCACGGCGTTCTCTCTTCAGCGACGGCCAAGGGAGCACGTGCTGATTAGATCAGACTTACCGACGAGTTAGATGTCCCAGCGGGGGAAATGAATCCCACCCTAGAGCTCCTCCAATGCCTGGGGCCGCCTGCACCCCTCTGTCCCCACAAAACCAACCAGGTCTTTGGGGGAGATGGATGGGTGACCTCTGCCCTAAGAAACGAGATGTCCCCTGATGCTGCTAGTGCTTAGGGAGGGATGGAGCTGATGCCACCGGACCAACGGGGATCATTATCTACGTATTCAATATTAACCAGCAGCTATGATGGAGCTTTCCTGTGTTTAGATGATGAATCAAAGATTATGAAGTGTCTGTGTGGTACCTCTTGGCTCATATTTTCATGTCATACCTACTCGAGGTTATCAGCCTGGCGGCCACATCAGACCAGAGTGCGGCAAAGTCGAGGACGTTGCCCTGATAGCAAGAGATGTGTGAAGAACTTTTGAAAGAACTTTAAAAGGTTAATAAATTCTATAGTATTTTGTGAATTTGAAAGCTTTCTTTTTTTAAGAAGAGTTTATTTTAAGGAGGTTTTTCCCATCTCTGGCTCTCTGTTAATGAAACACTGACTGCTGTGTTTGCGGTGGGTCACTTCCACGAGCTATAAGGGAAATAATTCTCAAAATGTGAAGCCTCTCCCCTGCCGAAGCAATACCTTGTCTTCTCTTTTTTTGGGAGCTGTTTTAATTATATTTAGGCTAACAGTAGCTAAACTAGTCGGGCACATAAAACCTATACTTAAATGAAAGGAACGGGTTTTCATGGAATTGGGTCTGTAAAAGAGGCTGGAAATCGGTGTAGTTCTCGGGGACGCTGGTGGGGAGGGTGGCTTTGGCTCCGTTCGCAGATGCTCTGGCTTGTCCACTCCCGTCTCCTCCGGAGCGGAGGTGGGACCTTCCCCGGCGCTGCGGTGTGCCAGCAGCCCGTGCCCTGGGAACGCGCCCGCTGACCTGCTCTGTGTAACAGCCGTCAACCCCAAACCCTACCGAAGCAGCTACATCTGTTTTGGCTTTGTTCGCAAGGCGGAGGGGAGGGAGGTGCACTCTGTGGTCAAGGGCCAAACTACATGTCATATTTCATTACCTTCATTAGCTACTACAGAAGGCTGTGTTAAAAGGAAGAAGGTTGTGGTTAACTCTTCAGCTGCCAGCTCTTTTTTAAAATTCAGTTTTAATTCCACTTCCTGCTCTTCTCAGTGTGTCCTTACCTTTGTTTTTAGCTTATCAAACCCATAAATCATGTTTATGCCCAGGATTTTGCCCCCTTAGTGTAAAAGAGGCAGCAAGCTGCCCCTTCATTCCCAGCTAGCTGCTCGGACGATGGCTGAGCATCTGGAAACAGTTACGGGAACAGTAGTGTAAACCCAAAAGGGAAAGTGTATTTAACATTAATAGAACTTTCCTTTTTATTTTGTCCACGGTTGTCTTTTCCTTTTCCACCTCACATTATTCTGTTGATTTAATATTGCTGATTTCTTTTGGGGGAGGTAAGGGTGAACGGGCGTTTTGTGATCGTGGTAAGGTCGTGCATCCTGGTTAAAGATGCAATTTCTTAAATGAACAAGTATCATGAAAAAGAACGAAAAACTCCCTATGCATCGATTACACAAAATATAGTATAGAGATGTTTTATAACATATTAGTTAATGCATCAGATATCTTCATTACAGTTAGTTGACTTCAAACGGTATTTAAATACGTTAGTCCAGGCAGACCTGTGATGAGTGTGTTTTATTGCACCGTACCGAACGTTTTGCTAACAAGAATGTCCTCTAATTAATTACGTTTTAACCATGGCACCACCAGCGTAGCTCACTGGTGCTGCCAGGACGTCTGCCTGTTTCCAGAAGGAAGCGGATGAGCSACGGAGAACCCGTTTCCCTGGGAGCCGCGAGGTGGGTCGGGATGGGCAGGAAAATCGGGTGCCCCCGACTGCGGGAGGCTGGAGGTGCCTTTGGCTGTCCCCAGCGCTGCTTTGCTCCTGGTCTCGGCGTTGGTGCGTCAGCCTTGCTTTGAGAAAGGAATTTGAACCCAGGTACCGCCTGGCCTCATTTCACTTTCCAGCCGACRTACTCAATGTACATAGCACAGCCCTTCTGGAGGTGAGGAAGTAGGATTTTTGGCTTTTTAAATGTCTTCTCTAATACAGCAGGCGTGTAAAAACTCTGCAAGTCCGTTGGTTTCCGAGCCTGGGAATCATATGCTACGTATATTATCTGTACCACATTTGAAAATACGTTTAGGAGGCAAACTGAGAAAACTCAGACTGAAAATTTTGTCCATTTAGAAGAAGTTGAGAATGGATTAACAGCTGCAGATGCTTTTTCATTGATATTTCTGTATTACGGATTTGACAGTAGGAACAAACCAAATTGCATATTAATTAATAAAAAAAATTATTGAGCACGAGACTATAAAACTGATACCTTTCCCTTCACAGTCTGTAAATCTCCTTTTTCGCAGGCAAGTATCTATTTATTATTTGTTCTAGCATTTTTACACAGATATGTTGAGACGTAATCTGCACTGAGGCAAGATAGCATAGCAGGATTAAGATTTAGCTCTTTATCTGACAGCAACAACAGCACATACAGTATTTTCACTATTATTCTTAAACTCCCAAAAGACTACATCCTGAAATTACTGAAATTTTTTAAAGAGCATGTGTGAGGGGCGGATTTCTTAGCAGCTATGCCTGTTATGGCAAGCAGGCACTGCTTTTTCTCAAAATTTAATGAAAATTTTGATTTGGAATGAGATTTTTACCTGGCTATGTTTTGGCTGGCACAGACAACTGCTACTTCAAAATTGTAAACCTTTAGTAATAGGTGCTTTTTAATGGGAATACCTACACAACTATAGTCATAGTAGTGTGAATGCAGTGTGATTAAAAAATGAGGCAGAACCGCAAAATACTGCTCTTAATTTATCATTTAGTGGTAGAAAAAGGCTTGTTTACTTCTTTTTCATCTCCTGTGCTCTTAAGACTTTCAGCCATTATTTTGAAATGTATTTTATAATAAAACCTCAGTGGTTATGTTGCCTAGGGCTTTAGTGTCCATTTTCAAGAAGGGAAGTATTTTTAAGCTTAAAAAAATATTCTGTTGACTGATTACGTTTCAGCATTTTAGTTGGATGCTGCTGCCTTGAAATATACTTGTTACAGCAGAGATTTAAAAATAATTCTTTGTGATCCTATGAATCAAAAAGGTTCAGTAACTCCTATGTGCTATATGTGCAATATAATTTTTATTCTGTTTCAAGCAATTAGTTTAATTTTAAAAGCTTGGTGTATGCTGTCTATAGTAATTTTTTAAAGATGAATCCGTTCACTCCCATAAATCCAGTTGCAAGCATGTGTGTGTGATGTACGTGTCCAGCCAGCACATCTTATCGGAGCTGCCCTTTGGTCGCTGGTGACTGACGTGAGGTGACAGGCGACGTCTCTCCAGCTCGTGGTGCCCCCGAGGCCGTCCCCTGCAGAACCCCCGGGCAGGAACATCTGCCCTGCTCCCACTTGGAGAGCATCCTCAGGGGCTGCCTGACGTGTAGAGCCGCCCATCCCACCGGTCCCATCTGCCCAGCAAGGCTTTTTTAGCAATAGGAGTCGCAGCTCGTTTGTCAGCGGCCAGGGGAGCGTAGGGCCAGGTGTGCTGCTCGTGCTGGACCTTCTCCTGCTTCTGTGGTCCTCATCCAGGTGAGGTTCTCCTAGGGAGAGGAGGGAGGTGGACCTGGCAGGCAGGGCCCATCTCCGAGGCTGTTGCTGGAGTCAAACCCAATCTTGTCATGTGCAACAATTTWTCTTTGACATATGTACTGCAACCTTTGATGCAGTCCAGGGTAAAACATTATGTTCTTCTCATTAAGAGACTCCTGGACGTAACTCTTGCACCTAAACTACGTTATGCCCAGACTCTTTGCACTATGTGGTGATCATGAAACCATACTAGCCCGTCACTGAGAAGACTTTGTTCTTGGTCCTGCAGCTAATGTGTTCACTGGGAGCCATGTTAATGCCCGAGATGAAAACTTGCAGAAAGACAGGGATTGGCAGGAGAAGCCTCTCAGGCTGTGGCTCTTACAGTAAGACCTCAAATTAATTCTCCTTCATGTCAAGAGCATTTGGTCYTAGACACCACAGAGACGGTCACATTTCATTGCAAAGTCAGGTTTCAAAGCCTCTTTGCCCAGGTGCTCATTCAGTTGTCCTTGGTAGAAGAACCTCGGGCAACTCTGTACAGCGCAAAACAGAAACAAACCCTTGTGTGCTTGTGCTGAGCGCTGCCCAGAGCCTGGAGGCCTGATCTCAGCCATCGCTGCCTGACCCTCTGCCCACGGATGCTTCCAGTAGGCAACCCTTGGCACAGGGTGCGTGCTGTGTTGAAGTGAAAAAGGAAACRGGAGTACACGGCAAGGTCAACTGGCACGTGCAAAGATGTGTCCAGAAGATGAGCAGGGAGTAGGTCCCTCCTCTATCAGTCCAGTTCCCCCTAAAAACTCCATTAAACTATAATCCTTCATACGTATCAATGTGGAAATACCTAAAACATATTCCTCCCGTTCCCCAGGGCTGAACAAATATACCTGCACGAGTGCTAAATGARATCTAGTGCAAACACAGACACAGTGATACAGACACGTTACAGAAAGAAAAACTAMTGAATGCATTTCATGCAACACAGATGACTTTTTCAAGGTTACATCTGGTGAGCACACCCAAAGTCGGGATGTTCTGACATGAGGAAGGCTGTTAATTATCATGTGCCACAGACAGTTAATGCCTGGAATTATTTTCACAAGGCTTGCTTGATTTCTCTGGGCATCTAAACAGAAGGTTGAGGGGGAAGTGTGGAACAAGATGTGACTTCCCAGCTGCGAGAAGACATAGGAGGTGAAACGTGGATGAATGCACTGTGAGTCTGCAGAGATAAGGGGAAGGCATTTGCTTAGGTCCACCGAGGAGGTGGGCCACGACCCACCCAGCGGGCAGGYGCCGGAGCCAGGACATGGTTATGTCGCGGGGTGAGTCGCTCGGCAATCTCCGAGGCCTTGGCCCCGTGGGCTCAGAGGGAGCGCGCACCGGGGATGAGTCCCTGAGCACGCTAGTACCCGAGAAATACTCTGATAGTCTTCAGATTTGCAGTGTCTTGGTTCTGAGTAAGATGTCTAAAATCAGTTGTTATTTTGAAAAYGGGGGTTTAATTTCATCATCGGCCAATTCATTTTTCCTGTACGGCAGAATGATGATGTCTACTCAGCTTTGTAAAACTGCTTTAAAAGCCTAGATAAAGGAAGCCTGTACGTGTGAAGTATGATTATGGCTACGGCATGGTCATCTCGTTTCCACAGGTGTTCRGAGACTATTAGAAGTATCTGCTAAGTTTATGTGTAAGTGCAAGTAAAGTGGCTAAGGAAACAAAGCACTTAGAAAATCGGTGTACACTGCAGCCCTCCTTTGACCAGAAGTCCCTCTTTACAATCTTCCCAAGACTGGAGTTCAGGGACGGAGTAGAYGAGGAGTGTGGTACCTTGGCAGGATCACGCAGGGATGGAGGAATGATATATTGGGGCTAATGTAATTTGTGAGTGAGGGACATTGTTCAAGCGCTGTACAAAAGTGCTTACTTCCTGCCTCTAACTAGAGCTATCAGTATATCACTTTCAAAATGAGCAGTTTAAATTAAAAGCTAAACTAAAAGAAACCTGGCTGCATCTGGGACTTGTCAGAAGCCTCATTCAGATATGCCATTGTCACATTTTCCAAGAGCCTGAAGATGTGGAAGATAATTATCCCCTCCCATAGACAAGTCTATTTGTTCCTTACACCAGTCGCTTCTATGGCTGTGCAATTTGAGTCTCTCTTTTTTCTCCTCATTTAAAGSGTACAACAGACTTATCAGGCTGCTGCTTTTCTTAAATTTCCTGTTTGCATATGCTGCAAACAAACGTTTTGTRAAGTTAAGTTTGTCTGGATTCCTCTAGTCCCACATCACCTTATAAATCTGCAGATTACATGTTTCATTATGCCTCTTAAATTAGCAAGTCTGTCACACCAGTCACAGCCTTTAAGGAGAATTCACCCCATCCAGTGAAGACAGATCTTCTGCAGCTTGTGCAGATGTTGCAGCAGGCCTGGCCCCTGGCCACCGGTGTAAGTGTAGACGTCCCTCGGCCCCGCGGCAGCGGTGACGGCAGTTCAGAGGCATCCCACGCCCCAGCCAGCTGCTGGGTAGCGGTAGCCCTTTGGACAGACGCTGTTTAGTTTTGGTGCTAGTCTAGCTCGGGCTCAGAAGGACGGGCATGACAAGAACGGCACAGGCTCTGTTATRTCTCTTGGGGGACGCTGGGCTGTCCACGTGTGTTTCGGTGGAAGCTTACCCTGTGTCGTGCAGCACTACCAACAGCACCCGCACTCCCAGAACATTGGTCTGGGGGGACCAAGGTCACGGTGTCTAGACTGGGTCCTTACCTCTGGTCATGGCGTACTTCATGGYGCTGTGAAAATAGACGTTCTTCACCGTTCCACGTGCCGCATTGCTTCTGTTCTGCCGTTCCTAGTACTACCTTGTGCTTGGACTTGTCAGCACCAGCCTATGGCAAAGGACTTTCTGAAAAGTAAACTGTTGTGTGGTGACTTGATGGCACAGCAATGAAAATGGGTTTCCCCGAAATTCATTAAGTTTTTTTCTGATGTTCTGTTCACCTGGGTTAAAGCCTTTGTAATGAACAGTCTGTTTTCTCACAGCATCGGATTAGGGAGGTGGATTCTTTGTGTCAAAAATCTTGACACAAATATGAAATATTCTGCAGAGAAACAAAAATCACTCATAATAAGCATGTAAGCTGATGCAAATTTTTTCTCTGGTGGAGAATTTGTTTTGAACAGACAGTCAGGTCCCAGCWTCCCGGACATCCCCTGCAGAGTCTGGTAGGACAACATTAAGAACATCTAGGTAAGCTGGATTGTAGCAGGTCTCCTGCTCAGTCRGTGCGAGGTAAGGATGAGAGGTAGAGGACTGACCACCCATCCTAACGCTGGCTGCCGCTTCTTATCGAACTGGCACATCTGGTCCTTGCTGGGCCTTTTTGGGGCCCTTTGTTAGCACAGGAGAAGCTCTACTGGCAGTTTGTGGTGGTCTGGCAGTCCGTACCCCGGGGGCGGTGGGCTCAGGCTTTGCTTTCCTGCTGTGCTCTGTCCAGCTCCCAACGACTTGTTTCGTGCAGAGTCCCAAGCGCTGGCTGGTGCACCCGGACGGGGCCGCGTTCATCCAGGTTGTCGGTAAGAGCGGTCACTGGTGTTGGGCAAAGGCTTTGGAGGCCACGTACCTTCTGCCCACAGCAAGCCCAGGACGTCGGCGGAGCGCCCGCTGCCGCAGCGCGTTGTCGCGGGGAGGCCGATTTGCAAAGGAGCTGGTGGGGAYGGGGCGCCTGGGCGCTTAACCAGCTGCACCCCCGAGTGTTGTCACGACAATCTTTACATGTGGATAAAAGAAAACTGGAGATGCCCGTTTGTACTGGTGAAGAAGAAAATATAAATTTCAGAAGTGGAGGGATGGAGAGGGAAGGGATTGCCTTTCTTTGCATTAATATAAGATGAAGATTAATTCTGCTAGCAGGATTCTGTCGTCTTGTCAGAATTCAGTGATTTTCCATTTTGGATCAGTGCAGTGCCAGAATGTAAATCCGATCGCCTTGTGTCTTTCAAAATAAAATCAAAAAGCCTTACTGATTGCTTATATGGGCAGCTAGCACACCTTAAGAAGTAAGAAGGGTTCAGACAGGAATATAATAAGGCCCGGGAAAGTGGCAGCATGAAAGGGATGACCTTTATTTGCAATCATAGCTGAGATTTACAGTTTATTACTGATAGCTTTTATAAAGAGCCATTCAGTTCAGAGGTGAGAGGTTTGTCATCTGGAAATGCAATTAACTTTAGCCTTATCCCAATCCCCCTGGTCTTAGTGTGAGAGCAGCACTTCAGCAATATCATGATTTTCCCTCTAATTTCTTTTTTCCTTACATTTTTGTCTCTTATATCCCTTGTTCTTTGGCATAAATGCAGGTGCATGTTTTTTGCCGCTATTATTTCATTATCATTAGATGCACCTTTGAATTTTTTATTAGATCCAACTTGATTTTTGAATGAAAAGATTTCAAAGAAGAGTGACATTTAAACCTGAGAAGAACTAAGAAAACTCATGGAATGAAATTGTGCTATATATGTCAAAAATTAATTACAGACATGGAGAATCTCAAAAAAAAAAAAAAGAGGGAGGGAAAGAAGAAGAAACAGTTCCTTTTTAAATAGTAATGATTATTGCTCTTCCGCACATAAAGCCCATATACCGACACCCATCCTTGCACGATTTAGCCTTGATGTTTGGTTATATACGCTTATACATCAGCCAGATGCGGATACACCATACGTGCCCACATGTACACGCACCAAGGAATATGGCATGACAAATGAAAGCAGTTTTGGTATCCCTGCTGTGTGCGTACGAGAAATCCCTAAAGGTCTATTTTTGTTTCACAGGTTCGCTTTTACGGCCGTCTCTTGTCTGTTAAGTCAGGTCTGTAGGAATTTAAGAGCCAGACACAAAAGCAAGAATTTAGTGTGCTTGGCCAGTTGGTTTAGGTTGCTTGACGTACAGCCCGGTATATTTTCCACAGTAGGCTCCGCCAGACAGCTCAGAGGAGCGTTAGCCCGGYGGAGGGGGTCCCTCCGCGGCCGGGGGCCGCTCACCCGCTGCCCCGGCACAGCCGCCCGGACCCTGCGCCCCGTGCTCCTGCCTCGCAGCCCACCGGCCGGAGGGACCGCGGAAATTCCTGTGGGCTCTGCTGACTCCCGGGCAAACTAGAGCAGAATAATTACTGCCACCGTGGTTTCCATCCCTGTTTTATTGTGGCTGTTATTTTCATCAGTGTTAGAGGTTAATATCCCTATTTTTCTTCTCTGCTGCCTGAACACAATGGGGGCTTAGCGCAGAGTCGACCCAGGTAGCCGAGGCAGAGGCACCATCTCCAGCGAGGCCAGATGAACGCGTCTCTAAGGAGGGTCCCCAGCCGGGTGGGAACGGCCCCGGCTGCAGCTCGTCCCGGTGGCACGTGGAGCYGGGGCTGCTCTGGAGYGTTTCTTGGTTTATCTTGGTAAAARAAMCGAAGACTGAATATGGCATGAAACCGGGCAGGCGCAGAGCGTGGGCATCGCCGGGCTGGAGGAGTCTCGCACTAAAGATCTACTTTCATCCGTGTCCCAGCTCCTCCCGTCGAGCCGGGGTGTTCCTGAGGCACCTCTCCCCGCGGTACCCACGGGTCTGAGAGGGGAGGGAAAGGCAGCCCCCCGTCAGCGTCCTCGCAGACACCTTTCTGGGGTGCAAACAAGTGTTAATGTGAAAGGGGAGATCGCCTCAAACAACATGCTCTCACGCTGGAAAAGTCAACGCTGCCCTTTGCTGCAAAAAGCTTTTGTTCTAAGGTGCTCTTTATCTTGACGATATTCCAGTCCAAAAAGCCTCCTTCCTGGCTCTTGACAGCAATAAAGAAACCTCAGTTGTACTTATAGACACCCCCCCCCCCCCCCCCCCCAAGATCCAGAACTGGGTAAGGGTGTCCTTGGTAGGAATGCTTCTTACCTCTTTTATGTTCCTTCTCTTCCCCCCCCCTTTTTTTTAAGCTGAGTGCTTTTATCTTAAAACTCCTGGTTRCACAGGAAGGATGGTGCTGCTTGCAGTGCAATTATTGGTTTTGTTTGGAGGCAGAGGATCTGATTTTCCTGAGCTGAGAAGTGGGATCAGTTTGTAAATCCCGAGGTAAATCTCTCCGGCTCCCAGGCGAAGGGAGCAGCAGGACAGACGCCGTACGTCCAGCAGGACAGAGCCTTGTTTTGAAATAACTGCGTCCGGTGCTTCCTATTGTGTAATGGAAACGGAATAAGCTAAAAYGTAAATAGATGATAAACTTTCAAGTGTCCTAGACAAACTGCTCAGTCCTGATTTTTGTTCGTTTTCCTGTTCTGAGTATTGGGGTGAACAGAAAAGAGTTCACAGGTCATCAAGTGGCTGGCTCAGGTTTTGATCTGTAAGGTGAAGAACAATTTCGGCAGCAGTTTTCCTCACAGCAGCCAGGTACCTTTTAAAAGTCCATGGGAATAAGACAAAATAAAAATAGAGGTACCGCAYGCTGAAAGGCACGGGGAAAGCTCGCGCTCTGCCTTTGGGGTTACCGGGCTTGGGCTGCTCCCGGTCGCTGCCGCAGCGGTGGGAGCCAGCTCCAGGCCCCCGGGCTCGGGGAGCCGCCGGCCCCGCGGTGCCGGGGATCGGGACAGGGGGACTGGACTTCGGGCTGTCCTGTAACCTAAAGTCGTGCCGAGCGCGGTGAGCTCTGGCTTCTGGCAGCTGCCGCGGGGGAAGGCCGGGCCGTACGGCCGGGCTCCCGCGGACCGCGAGTTCAAGCAGCGTCACCAGCACCGTGACGTTGACGGTCCTTGGGGCAACCCCCTCACGTCAGTGTTGTGGGCATGGTGGTGTTGGGTTGACGGTTGGACTTGACGGTCTTAGAGGTCTTGTCCAACCTTAATGATCCTATGATTTGCTACCACTTGTTAACGAGGAACATTTCAGTGATGTCAYCAAACATTCCCTTCCATTACTAGCCCATGGAGATACAATGGGGTGCTATATGCTTATATATATTTAAAATAGATGTACGTAAAAAGAAAGGATTATATACAGTTTGTAAAGAAAGTTCTTAGTAACTGGGAAACATACCCTTACAGTGGTGGATACGAAGTYGATGCTAATAAATAAAACAGGGTAAAAATATTTTGATATGTTTTTAGTTGATAGAGAACAGATAATTATCATTAAGACTAGTAGGATACCAATAYTAAGTATTGTCTATAGTTGGACCAGATGATTGTTGTAGGTCCCTTCCAGCTGAACTACTCTACAGAAATCAGTATGAGACCTATAATTAATGATTTAGAATTTTCATTAAGGATCTAGAAAAAGGTACAAAATCAAATGTGACTAACTGAGGTTAACCTCAAAATCAGAAGTAGCAAATGTCGGTGGGACAGAAGCCAACTTTAGGAACCTGGAGAAGTTAGAAATATGTACTTCAGATACCAAAATGATATTCAGCCCGAAGGAATGTAGCCTTGCACCCAGACAGATGGAAAAGKAGCACAGATCTGAAGTGAAGATTTAAAGACACCGAGTCAGAAAAAGATCTGTTGTGGAATTCAACCAAAAAGTCATATTGCAGTAAAAACATCAATATTTTTTTCATAGGTGAATATGCAGTGGGATTACATTTAAAGTGCGGAGGTTCGATAGTGTGATCTACCTCGGCTTGTGCACCCATGCCTAGAGCACAGTGTTTCTGCCTGATGCATTTTGGAGAGGATGTGGAGGAATTCCCGAGTGGGAGCCGGTGTCCTCCTCCCTGCACGAGGGCTCTGGGAGGCGCTGAGCTTTCCCCGGGGAGAGGGCAGAAGGCGTCCCTTTTGAGCAACCGATGAGAAAAGCAACTTTTCCTTCTGATTATTAACAGTGATTTTGTAAAACTGTCAATGGCTTTCGTGCAGTAGTAATAGCAAAACCAAACAAAAAACCTTGAAAGAATTCCTAAAACGTGGAGGAGGCCGCAAGGTGGGTCATGCTGTAGCTGCTCCGCTTCCATTCCCGCGGCTCCTGCCGTCCTCCCGGCCCAGCGGCGCGGGGAGCTGCGGGATTGGGGCAGGCCCCCTGCCACCGGCTTCCAACGCTCTCCAGACTTGTTGGTGACCTCCCCTTTGCCTGGTTTTTTCCAGCGGCTGCAGATTGACGGCACATGTTCTCCTGTAATAAGTCAGTAATTCTGCTTCTAATTTTCCCCTGGCGGATCACGGGCGGGAGGATTTGCACCCGCGGTTTCCTTGGGAGTGTGAAGAATTAACTGTGGTCGGGGTGTCGGGTACCTCACCTGGTGCTGCCGCCCGTACAGCCTGTAGGTCACCGTACATCTCCCTCTTGTCTGTGGAGAAGCGGCAAAGTTTCCGTTACTACTTAGYGTATGTCGTATCTGAGGATTCAGTAGAGTTTTAGTTGCTATAAGTCTTTGAGGCAGAGGTATTTATACAGCTAATTATTTTTAAAATGAAAGACACATGGGGCAGAATCGCCAAAGGAAGTTTGCTTTGAATTTTTAGGAAGTCTCAGAGCAAGAACAATGGGAACGTCTATGGCTAAGGGAGCTGGGCTATTTTCTGTTTGTTTTCTTTATTTTCATTTTGGCAGAGAAAGTAAATTTAGGTCCCAAATATCAGCACCCCGCTCCCTCGGCGCGGGCCCCTGGCAGATGTCTCGGCGCTGCCGGGAGCGGGTGGAGCCGCTGCCTGGCGAGAGGGGCTGCGTTTGCTTCGTAAGGCAGAGTTAACAGACAATAAAACAAATATACTTTATAGAGCATCATCTATTTTACCTTACTCATTTGCAAATGAACATAAATGGGTTCTCGTGAAACATGGATAATAACCAAGATGYGGTAGGAAATTAATTAGAATTTATTTATAATTACACACCTAACTCAAACCTATTAGTTACACTATCTGTTTTTTAATTGCTTCCATTTTGTGAATTTCTTCAGACTTTAAAAAATATGATAACATTTAATTTAAACATTCTGTGAAGTTTATACCTAGAAACACATGTTAAATCCAAATGGGGTACTTTTTTGCAACTGGGAAATTAAGTTTTGAAGAATTAAGCACTCGGTGCTTTAGATAATTATAGACTGAAACCCTGKGTTATAACTTAAGGTATATGTAAAATCCTGAAAAAAGGAAAATAAATATGGGAATTTATTTCCAGGTTGCCATCTCTCTCTGTCTCTCTCTTTTCATTTTTTTATTTTTATTTTTGTATGTGCAAATGGTAAAGTTATATAAGGGATTGTGTAGCCACAGTTTCTAAGAATTTTTATATTTCAAAATTTGATTTTGTTCCAAATTGTAACAAAACCCTGAAACCAGAAGAAAATGCTTTAAAAATTATGCATCTATCAAATTTTGTTTAGATWTTCACTTCTTGAAATTTAGTATTAAATTTACAGCTAGAAGCTCTAGAAAAAAAAAATAAAATAGAGACTATAAATATTTTGTTCCAAAAATGGCAGACAGCAAATGGGGAATAATACGGTAGTTCAGTGTTGTTAAAACATTTTTTGCAAACTTTGTTTTACAAATGTATCTTAGGTGAAATCTTCAAAATTTGCAAAGCATTTTAATTTCCATCAGTCCTCAGCCTTCTATGGGAAAGTTGTTCCTTTGCTTCTAGAATGTGCTTTATTTCTAACTTGGGAAAACGGGCTTAAAACCGATTTGGGAGGGAGGTAAACCATTTCCAGGAGTCAGAAGTTAGCTGAGGCTTCTTTGCGGAAAAATCGTCAGGGAACTGCCAGCGCCGGGGCTGTGCCCGCGGTTCCCTTGCGGGCTGCTCGCGCTGGGACGCGGCCGACCTGCCGAGGGGCTGCCGCCGATACCCCCGCCACCTTCGCCGGCGTGCCGCGGGCGGAATGCCTACAGGCTTTTGCTTCTTTGCATGCTGTTCCGCTTAATTCAGCGAATACTGCTCCATTTCCAAATGTTTTTCTCCGCGTGGACACCAAGCTCCTTGTTTGCACAACAGCGGCTCCGCCTCGTGCTCTCGCAGTTGACGTACGACCGACTTCTTCAGGCTGACGCTCTGTCTATCGTTATAAAATGCAATCTGTGCCCGTGATGGGATTTGTTTTATTTCCTAAGTAGAGCACCGGTCCAGCGATTCATAAAATTGTAGATGCTCTTGAGGCCGGTGCTGGGAGGGAGGGTGCTGTCTGGGGGGGCTCTGCAGASCCCAGAGAGGAGATGGGCGTTGGGGACCCGAAGCCCTGGGGACTGAGCCACCGGCGTGTACCCTGGGGCYGGCGGGTGTCAGTGGAAACCGTCGTGCCTTTAACTGATTTAATTATGCACAGGATGGGTCTAGCCTCTCAGTCATAGTCTAGCTTGGAATAACCTTGACCATCACCTCTGGACAAAAGGGCAGCGGCCTGGAGAGCCGGGCTGGCGACGCTGCGAAGGCGTTTGGGTTCTGCCTCCGTCGTTTCTGTGAAATCCCAGAYGGAGGCGTCAGCCGGAGCACGGGGCGACCCGCAGCCGAGCGGTGCGGCTGCTGCTGAAAGCCCTGCCTGGGAAAGCAGCCTCCGGCGGGCCGGGTCGGCTTGGCAGCGGTGCTGGGAAACCCGGGTCTGGGTTAGGAGGCAAGAGATACGGAATTGCTCTTTAATCTGTTCCGGGTGTATGGTCTTGATGGTGAAAGAAGCTTCTGCACTACATAGCTTGAGTGATGCAGGAATGAATCGGTTTGGTTTATTCTGGTTAATGGTATCTTCTGCACTGATGTCTCTGGTTTTACGTATAGTGTTTTGCAAGGAACCAGTGTGTGTGAAAATATTTGGACTTTCTGGGAGATGTTCGGAACTAAATGAACAATATTTCCTATCGCTTCGTGGAGTATAAAGGACCCAGAGGTCAACAATCACTGCAGATCACCCTCTGCTTTTATTTTGTCTCAAGAAGTTCTTTTCCAGTCTCTGTATTGGTCACATTTACTACRTAATTGCAAAAGAGAAATGACTATTTCATAGATCTGCATGAAAGCAATTTCTCTGTATCAGATAGTTTAGACTTGAAGATTACATATAGGTGCGAAGAATGATGAATAGGATGCAACAAGATGTAAAATGGTCGATAAAGTTAGCGGAGGACTTGCTGACGTCGCTGGGTTTGATTTGAATCTTTCTCCTCTACCCTGTTAATATTTTGTTAAAAGGAAAATTTGGCTTTACAGGCATCTTTAAGAACTGTGAATACTGCTGTCTTGCTTTTCTAATTTCACGTAACGTAGGCTTCTTTATTTATATTACTGTGCAATTGTGAACTTTGGTATCATCCATTAYGTTTTAGCCTGATGAGTTCCCTCCTGCGGCAAGGCCCGCTCGTGCTCTCCTGGGCTGGAAATCCTTTCTTACCTCTTGGATGTGTTAATACTTAGGAGGAGCACTTTTCCTTTTTCCTCCTTTGCTGTTTTCATTCTCTCTGGTGGGAAGTACTTTGCAATTCAGGGTAAGTTTTTACTTTCAAGCAAGGAACTAAGGAGAAAAACATCTTTAGTTTTTTACTGGGCTGAGTGACTTGGTGCTGCTGCGTGGAGCAACTCACAACGTTTGGCCACTGTTGATCTCACTGGGGGAATAGGAACATTAAATCTAATTATATGACGATGCTACATTATTAAAGTTTTTCCTCATAGGTTTGCTCACACCGATAATTTCTAGATGTTCTTTAAAAGCAGAATAAAAATAGCATGAAAAATTATTCATACATTATATTCTATCCTGAAAAATAGTCTGGTCCCCTATCTGCTTATTGAWATAATTAAAACTGGATTAGTTGGGTGGATTATAGAGTTTTCTGAAGTCATTAGGGAGTTTTCTGTCTCTTGCGACCACCCCATCCCTGAGTTTAACTATATTATGAACTGGCTCATACCAGCGAGGTCTGGCTACGTTTTGTTCTTAAGCCTCTTCTCTAGTTTTCGATTTGCACACGAATGTGTGACGGTTGTTGTGCCGTATTAGACCCSAGTGTGAGTATAAATCCTTCAGACTCCCGATCTGAACAGCCAAGCCAACCCAAGGTGCAAGGAGGGGGCTGCCAGGTAAAGCGGCGCGGTCCAGGGCCGCGCAGGAGCCGTGCCSGCGGCGCAGTCCCTCCGTACGGCGCTCCGGGGCTTTGTCTTGGCTTTCGGGGCAGACCCCAGGAGGGGCTTCCATGGACCGCTGCCTTCCCTAGCTTGGCCGCGCGGCAACCGAGTTCCCCCATGCGTTCCCAGTGAGGCACTGGGAAGTAATTTTTAAACCAGTGGGATCGCTAGTGAAAAGCCCAGCCTAAAGGGGGGGTCTGGTTGGGGCGGGGGGCCTGTCTCAGCCCCGCAGAGCCCCAGCTTCGCCTCCGCCTGCCCCAGCAGCAGCGCGGGGAGGTGCCGCGTCTGCCGCGTCCTCGTGTGAGGGGCAGAGCAGCGAGCGTTCTGGGGGAAATCTTGTCTTGCCTGCRAAGAATAAATGACTGAATGTATCTTCATCAAATAACCCTATTCACAAAGTTAGCCAGACTCTTTTTGGGGGRGTGTGGGAGGGAATATTCATTGCATAAAAATACTTTTACATTCCAGGGCCGAAAGATAATGAGAYGGTTATTTACTCATATGGTTACAGCACTAAAGGTACTCAGCAACTAMACTAAATAAAAAGATTAGTTGTATCAATCACAACAATATCCACAAATATATCACACACTTGCCACCAAAGTGAATTTTATATTAACCTATCAGCAAAAMCCAAACGAGCAATCTTTAAAAGGTAGGTTTAAAATGTGTGTAAAATGCAGTATGTATCATTTTACAGATGTTAAGAAAATAAGCCTTYTACTGAGACAGAAGTTCTGGCTAGAATTTAGGACAAATGTCCAGCACATACAATGCTTTYTTGTTTTTGAAGGAATTTAAACGCAGAGTCCGAATGCTCCCTGGCAAAGTTAGCCTGTTGTGTATTACCAATGTACTCACAGCGACATCGTGTTACACGGSTAGTTTCCTCTCACAGAGATTTTTCTTGGACAAAATTGCATAGAAAAGTCTCTGAAAAGGAGTTCCTGTSTTCTGACACTGTAGAAATAGCTTAATATCAGCTCATCAATAAGACATTGTGCCTTCTGCGTGACACAAAGCCCAACAGAATAGACAGGAATTATTGCGTGCRCTGGATGGGCGATACACTTCCCTCTCTGGTACGTGGCCATATTTAGTATGATTAAAAAGGGCGGGGGGAAGAATTATAGGTAATTCTTAGGAGCAATTTAAAAGCTGAATTCTGTTGAGCCTGCATCTTCTCCACTAGAGAGATATTTATAGTAAAATCATAACTAGGAGGTTCCCCTCTCTTTCACTGTTCAATGAGACAATAATTTATGAATCTGACAATCCTACCCCTGGATAATGTTAAGACTAACATAATGTTCAGTTGAGTAACTCTACACTCCTAAAGTTTATTAGAGTGTGTAACAACAGCAGCAGGGTTGGTATAATGAAATGACACACAGTCGCTTTGGAGGTAGGATGCCTTATTACGAATCTGCTGCAAGAAAACGTTGGGAATCCTCGCTGCAGGTGGCTCCCCCCTTCTGGACAGAGACGGGGTAGAGGGATGTGTGCAAGGGAAACCCCTCAAACGGGGCTTAACTCATAAATATAAGCAGAGACAATCCATGTAGAAAAAATGTAGGTCATAACATCTACTCAGCCTGCCAAAATTCCTGGTTTTGGCAAGCTCTCTTTTTCCGCCCAGGAGATCATAGGATCATTTAGGTTGGAAAGGACCTTTAAGATCATTGAGTCCGACGGCGCCGACGCTCTCGCGCGAGGTGGGAGCTCGGCGGAGCGCGCGGGCTGGCAGGCAGCGTGTGCGGCAGCGCGGGGCGCAGCACCTGCACCCCCCCCCAGCATCCCCAGTGCCGCTGTCCCCCAGCCGTGCCCCGGCTCCTCCCCGCAGCGGATGGGCAGGGCTGCTCTGTGCTGGCCCTCGGCTGGCAAGAGTGAAATCTTCCGAGGATTGCAAATGTTGAGGTCTCTCAAATATCCCAAAGCATATTTTACGGCCGGGAAGGTCTGTGATGGGTGACAACGGTCCACACCGCCTGTGGAAGTAAGCGGGGTGGTCGGTGTGGCTTATTTGGACACAGAGCAACTGTGCCGTTCGTTTCTGGGAGGTTGTCAAGAAAAATTGAAGGCTTTAAGTATGTGACCTTTTGCAGGAATTACTTCAACAATAGCTCATTCTACTGGGTCAACTACAGTTGCAGTTATAACAATGTATTTCACTTTGAGAATGCAAATTGAGTTCCTAATTGTGAGACTTAATCCAGGGTGTGCTGGGCAGTAATCTCTTAAGAGTTTTGTTCCTGCTAAAGCGTTTTAGATTCCTGCTAGAGTCAAATACACAGTTCCAAAGTTGAAAATATTATATACGTGGGGAGAAAAAAAGAAAAAAGGAAAAATGGTTATGCTTAATGAAAACAATGCTGGCACAGAAAAAAAAAAGCTGGCCAAGCTTTGCCAGACAGTGAAGTCTCTTAGATATACAGGTCCAGGTTGTCGTGAGACTTTCATAAGTGCACCTAGAGAAAGACTGGAAGTACTCACCTGCATGCCAAAATGTTATGGCTGCAGATGCAAATTAGGAAATTGCTTATGCAAGTCCCTTTGCTTGTAAACACAATTAGTCTGTGGGCATGCTCAAACATGTGCCTACAAATAAGAGTTTTAATAAATATTAAGAAATTCTGGAGTGTTTTCTGCCTTTTTTCATTTTAGTTCTGAAAAAATACCCCCAAGCGCCAACAACTCATCTCTATGCAAACTCCAGAAAGTTCTACATGTGTATCAGGACAAGAAAGACACAAATCACACAAGTTAAAAAGAGGGGGGGGGGGGGGAAGCAATCCTGACAAAATGTGAACGGACTCAGGAGATACCCTTTGTGACTGGTGAGCACCATGTTGTCTTTTAATTGCCGAAGTATTAGTTTTGGAAAATTTCCTGAACAAAGTGCTAAATATTTTTTGGGTCCTGCAGCTGTCATTGTGGGCTTTGCTAGATACATCATAATGCCTACATATATTGAGCAAAAATATCGAAACCCATTATTAAACACCACTTTATAYGAAGCGGTACAATTAGACGTGTATTACCTGTGAAGATAAGGATTTAGTGAAATTTCTTTGCATTTTTTTCACAAATCAAGTGTATGATTGCTTTTGACTTATCAAGAGGCTTATTTGGATAATGAGTGCAAATTTGGTACTACTTTTGTACGTCAGAAGACATCACAGAATTTCAGTGTTATGCCCTTTGGGTTAAAATACAACTAGAGTCTTTTACAGATTAATGAACCCTGTCTTACAAAGATTAATTTATGAAGTATTTATTGTCTGTTTATATGAAGTCACACTAGCAACGTCTGCTTCAGAAAAGTGTGCATATGGAAGGCTAAATTTAAAAGTGAAACGCCAAGGAAAATTAACTTCCTGTGACATCAGGACATAATTTCAGTAATGACAGTGCATCCTGCGGGAATGGGAAACGTTCGGATGCGCAACATCCTCTGCTGCCGTGAGACGTTAGATAATGAGTGGGGGGGATCAAACCATTTCCATTTCTACCAAATTTACTTCATTTATAGAAAATACAAAGTTGAAAGCATCTTTTAGGAAGAGCCTGATAGCGAGTAGAATACGTGGTAAATAAAGAGGATTGGGTGGAACATACTATTGACCTAATAAGCATTTACTCTGCTGCAGAGAAGGACCTTACTGAGGCCCTGGCAAAGAGGATGTCATTATACAAACCTGTGCAAAAGGAAAAAAAAAAAAAGGCAAGGGGAAAAAAATTGAAGATACTGGGAAATATCACTGCTTGAATTCCAAAACAGAGATCCAGACCTCCAGCGTGTCTTAGTGTGTTTTAGTGTGGGTCTTCCAGCGTTTGCTCCCTTTCCTATTTTAGYGCACAGTGTTGCAGCCAGGGCAGGATGAAAGAATGTGTTGCAGTTGTTAAAGCCCACAAGCCATTTAAAAGATAAATATTTACCAAGAAACTAGCAGGAGCAAAGAACTCCCCGTTTCAAGCAAAGTCACTCTGGTTTTGATTTCTTCACAAACTCTGTGCTGTAAAGCAAGAAAATGTGATTTCAATTAATATTCTAATGAAGTATTCTTTTTGGATATTGGGGCCACCAACTTAATCTGATATCTGTATGTAGATGGATGGATCTTTTAACTTGAAGATGGTTTTTATTTGAACTGTGCACCATTTTCAGGTAAACTACTGCTCTCACAGAAAATTACAGTTCCTCTTTTTTAGTGYTTGTTTCTACAAGTTTAGGGACAGTTAAAAAAAGTCATTTTCATGAGAAAACAATTCTACTGTTAAATAATCTGGCAGAGCGTTTCATTGATGATCTTTATGCACGGCATTGATTTATCGGCTTCCTCTTTTCAAGCGAGAAGTGTGGGCACCGAGGAAGCGCGGGAAGGTTTGCGTGTTCTTTGGAGAAGCTGAGACCTGCTGTCCTCTGGAGCTGCTGCCTTTCCCTAACGAAGTACCCACATACTCTTACTTTGTTTTAAATGAAATATTCTTTTTACCAGTATGGGTTTTTTTTTTTTGCGGAGGTCTGTGACAACTCCATTTTGCCCTTTCATATTTTGACCTTGGCGGCCGGGATGGGTATTTCCCGGGGCGCGGCGCAAGGCGGGCCCGTGGTCCCCGATGCGYGGGGCTGGGACGCCAGCGGAAGGGACGAGCCTTTTGTCCCCGGCGCCAGCGGCCGGGCTCCTGCCGGGGTTCAGCAGCCGGCGCGGAGGCGAGGCGGGGGGAGCGCGCCGCTTATTGCGTTTGTAAATAAGGGAGCAGGCACCAAAGGAAGCGTCCTGGGAGCAGGATGGAAAAACCATCCCGAGCACGTCCTGCCGGCCCGCCCGCCTTTGCAGGGGAGGCAGACGGAGCAGCGGTGCTCTGCTTTTCCGCTCAGCCTCTCCCGGCTTTACACGCAGCAGGATTCGGTTTCACTGAATAAATCTTAGGGCCATTTCAGGAAAATTAGACCGTCTGTGAAATGAAATGTAAGCATCTGGCAGATGGCTTGTAAAACAAAATCTCGGGAACCACCTGGATTTTAGGGATCTGAGTTACCTGAACCGAGAGGAGCTTTTTTTGGCATCGCTGACCTATGTGAGCTTTGCTTTGGGAACTTTGCATGAAACCAGTTTTACAGATGTCGGGATTTTTATGAAATACCGCATGTTCCCCAAATGCAGGGCATAGTGTCACCCCTGGTGATTGCCCCGTGAAAAAGAAGGCTCACATCTAGCCTGAGGATTTACGAGGCTCACGTAGCTGATCCGAACGCTGTCCTTTTCGGGACAGCGGCGGCAGCAGGGCTCCGAGGGGAGGCGTGGAGCGGGTCTCCAGAGGGGCTGCTCAAAACTGCAGCTGCCCGTCCCTCTGCGTCCCCTGCATTGAGGGCGACCGCAAGGACAGAGGCGATTGCGGGACTATGAATCGCTCCACGCTACTCTCCTGAGAAGTGGTTGCATTCTCATCCTCCTCTTGTCCAGTTCTGGAACCGTGTGTGAGTTCCCGAGGTCTGCATTCCCTTCCTATTTAGTAAATATTATTACATTGTGATTGTGAATTGAGGCAGCATGGACCAAGAACTAGCTTCTAAACAGTGTTTCTCCTCAACAAAGAAAGTAAAGCACAAATAATTCCAAATAACGATCTTGGACTTTGAACACTGTCACTGGAAGTAAGTTAGGAACTCTTAAGCCGTGTTTTATTGTACGAGACATCTGCTTTGTATCTCATCTTTCTCCATAGAACTAGACCAGTCTTGACCAGGCAGGATGAACCCTACGTCAGTTTGCATGTGAAGGTCATGAAGGTCTTCCTGCCCAGGCTGTAGGRAAGATCAGTCTCTGCCCAGCAGATTAAGTTGACTTTTGCAAATTTTCGTATGGTATCAATCACTGTGGAATCTCCTACTTTTACTTCATTTTGGTGATTGCTTTTTACCTGACAGATTCTTTCTTGCTCTTCTTCTGTGTAGCTTGTCACTTGTTATTTGAGAAACTTTACTTCAGGAATTTGGAGTGYCTTGTTATACTTTGCACATCATCGGTTTATGTGTATGAGCTTCAGTAAAGTGCAGTGATTGCTTAAAAACACTATAGTTACTTAAAAGAGATGACTTTGATTGTGTGTTTTTTGTTCCCATCACAATAACACTTTGCAGGTGATTATTAAATTAGAGATTTTCTTTGTTTTTCTAACAAAAAACCCCAACCTTTTTCATGTCAGTGCCAATTATGAGTAGTAATTTTTCACATTTTACAAAAGAATTTTCTGTCCTGCCTCCACGCCCCCCCAAATAAAGAAGGGCTTTGACGCGCTATGACAAGGAGGTGGGGGGTAGGGGTTTTTATTATTATTTTTTGCAAACACAGTGCTTTTGACTTTTCTTTAAAAAATCTGTTGACTCTATTGAAATGTGACAGGGCAATATTTAACCTGAATAGAGGCATGTTGACTCCTCTTATTAAAACTGACAGTTAAGGACATTTCTCTCTTTATTCCTTCTGATACACGCAGACAAGTCTTCACTGCTAACTAGTATACAAAATCAAAAACAAAAAAATACCGAGTGAGGAGATGAGTACCTTATAAACAATATATGAATGACAATTGCAAGTTTAATCTAGCAAAGAAACCTTTTTTTATCCTTTAAGAAAATTAAAGCCCTTTCAAATTAGCTTGATATATGAAGACAGGCTGACATCATTAATTTTCAAGTATTCATTCTTCTTCCCTTGCTCCCTATCGCGCACAGATGTGCGATGTTCCAGGTGCTCTGGATAGGTCCACAGCGACACCTATAGCGAGAGGCGCATTTTGCCTTGACTGAGGTGGTGGAGGGGTAGGTTGGCTTGTGGGTGCGAGACCTGCTCCTCCTCTTCCCTGGGGACTTAYGTGGGGCATTTTGCTTTGGGTTCAGTTTTCTCTTTAAGAAGACAGATGACCTGGTGGTACTGAGGGCAAGCTGCTCTCCCTTTGGGCCGGTTTGCAGCGTGAAGTTGGACCATCATCGCCGCGGCAGCCTGACCTGCCACAAGGCTGTTCTGAGAACCTTAAGTTCTTCCTGGCTTGTTGCACCACAGGCTGAAAAGGCCAAGTTGCTCAATTTTTTCCTAATTACTTCCTGAAGCAATTGTGTAAATATCTGTAACCATGGCGTACGTTTGCCTGCCCACTGCCCGTGCTTCGCTCCTGCGGAGATCGGTGGTTCTGGGTTAAGAGCAGCATTCGCGGCTCGTTGTCACGTGGCTGTCCCCAGCATTTCCCATCAGAACAGTGGAACGCCTAGTGGAAGAGTCCTCTTACTCCATTATCTTTGTGGAAGGATAACCTGAGCTTTTTTACAAACTTTCCTGCGTATTTTTAGCTGTTCTGTGGCAGAGTACATAGAGGGAGGTCTATGTAGCACAAAATATCAGCCATTTGTCCATGGATAGCAGTGAGGCRTGCACTGGATGACAAGAAAAAGATTTAAATATAAATGAACAGCAACTGAAGACAGCAGGTCAGGCTTTGTGTGGTTCCTTTGACTAAGATGGCCATATCACAATAACGATAGCTGTCCTATATCGCGGAGGCTGTGGAGTTTGGAAGCCCCTTTATTATGGCTGGCGTAGCACGTCCAGGACCAAGAGAAAGACGAGCACTGGGGGAGCCAAGAGTGGAAATTGTAACGTACCTGTGATCTTTCTGTTACACAGTGCAGCCGGTAACTCTGCCTACGTGGTCTCAGAAAATATTTGTTATTTCTGGAAAAGGAATSAGTTTCGAAGTAGCGTTAAATAGAAGTTTATACCTTCTGACATCAAGGGTTTGAACATCAGATACACAAGCAACAGGAGATAGCCCGTCTTTAGCCTCATCCCGTCTGTTTGAAAAGCAGGAGTGAAACCTAGCAGGAGAAGAAACAGCAGTTATGATGGTTAGACCAACACTGTGAATCCTTTTCTTTGCATCAGTCGGTTAACTTAAAAGAGGGAAGTCAGATGTATATTTTGTMCTTGTCTCAGATGAGATTAGGAGACTCTATAATGCCCTAAGGCAGACAGTTCAGACTTTTACAAGGAGTGGACTGATGTGTCATGTGTGTCATGGGGGTTCCATGGAGGAATTTGGGGTCTGAAGACATTTTCACGTAGGTTTGAGAGAAGGATAATCAGACTATCAGCTGTATTGTTTAGAAAACCCTAGACGGGCAGTCAGACAGTAGCAGAAGAAAGGACTGACAGAAGAAACAGGAGACYAAAACTGTGGATTATAGAATTTATGGTGTTGAACATCCTGCAAATCCAACTTGAACTTCAGGTACAAAATTTAACATCTTTTCTAGTGGGAGTTGTGTCTCAGAATTAAGCTGGTAGTGAAAGTTTTTTTGAGAAATCTTGGTCCCAAAACTTAGGTGTGTGCATCCAAGCCACAAAAGAAGATCCAAATCTATGTGGAAAATATATGATCTGATGCCTTAGTTAATGTGTGTGGTTAACAGCCATGTTTCCACAGATAACGAAGTGATCAAGGACTCTGTATGGGCAGAAAATTTCTGTATGTTTAGACCCAGGGACAAATGGAAACCGGCAGGTGATCAGTGCACAAGAGGTGGGGAGGTGATGTGTCCTTGATAAAGCAGCGGTAGTAATTTTATACCAAATCGAGCTTCATGCACTGTTGCTGTTATTTTGTTGTTTCTGCTCTCAGGACACCCACAGGCTCTATCTCATAAGCCTGGCTTTAACTTTGGTATGCCAGTCTCCTTTGATTTGTGTCAAGGCTGTAAACTTTGTCTCACCCAGGATCTGCTGTCTGCTCCCGGAGCCCCGGCTCCGACTCGGCGATGATTACCCTGCCCCTGCTCCCGCAGCCTTCTCTCCAGCAGCTTTGCTCCTCTCAGATCTGCTGCAAATATGTGCAACGAGATGATTTCACTGCTCTGACTACATCACGGCTCTGTTCAAGGCCCTTCGTTGGCTCCACTGCATCTAACAAAATCTCTGTCTTTATTTCAATCCCCTTATAGTTTTGCCAAAGCTTATTTCGCCGTCACGGTGTTGTTCGGATGCCTGCCCTCATTCCCATCCTCTCCGATTACTTGCTTTTCTGATGAGTATTTTTGCACTTTCTCCCATCCTGTCACTAAAGAGTGAGAAAAGCACTCAAAGTCCCCAAAGCCACTGCCCTCCCTTCTTTCACATCTCCTACAAAACCATCCCTGCCTACTAAAGGCTGCAGCCTGGTAATGGCAGAGCGAAGAGCGAGCGCGAGCAGCGCAGCTCATTTGCTGTGAGATGTTCATATCCAGCTGTGGTTAGTACATGCTCTCCCCTGTCACCTATCCAGCCCCACTTACTAATTTTATCCACTTCTGCAGCTTGACATTTAACTTGTTAGTTCTTTAAGGCAGTTGCTGTCATTTCTTCCATTGGTACAGAACTTGAAGATGATGCCACAATATAAAGATGGAATAATAATAAACACGATAAGCTTGCGTAGTAAGTATTTGAGATGAACAGAAGTCACTCTCTGTAGTTCTGAAAAATGCTTCTGTCCTTGCCAACAGAGGTCAACCTATATACATTGCAGGTTTGGGTTTGGGTTTTTTTAACTGGTTTTGGTTGGAGTCTTTGCATAATCAGATCTTTGATTCTATTCACTGTTAGGCAAGTCGAATACATGAATCAGTATGGATTCTTGAGACAAAACCCCATGGTGCTGAAGAGCACTTCATTTCATTTTGRAAGTGTGATGCAGCAGTGGCTATCACGGGATCTCACGTCATGGGAGCAAATGCAGCCGGGAGCCTCACCTGGTACATGTGCTGAAGGGAAGGGTCTCAGCGGTAGCTACACTAAAATAGATTTTTAAAAATATAACAAGAAAACACAATTTTAAAATACAGTAAATAAATATAAGCACATAGGGCTGAGGCATAGAAAGTTAAAAAAGGCAAGTAAGATACTGCATTTGCTAGGTTCTGTAAAGAAGCAGCACACATGTACATGATGGTAACAGCTAAACCTACATCCCTGTATCAGGGAGAGCCCACCCATATCCAAGGGCACAACTGCAAATTAGTGGAGATATTAGATTGGATTTCTTTTTCTTTTTTTTTTTTTTTTTTTGGTGGGAATTACTACTTTACCATGTGAAGACACTGACAACGCTTGCCTCCTTGCTATTTATCTAGCTTTTTCAAAAAACAAGTTTCCAATAATTTGTCTAATAGCAAAGAAGGGAAATCACAGAGTTAAATAGGAATTCTGGCTGACATCACACAGGCTTCCTGAAGAAAGGCACTGGAAAACTCATAAAGTGTTAAACTATGCACAAAATTCACTAAACAGAGGACAAGCCCTTGGAAAGAGAGACCGCAAAAGACAGTCACTTCAGGAATGACAAAGTGTACCGCAAATGAGTGACTCTGGCTGAAATGAAAATGTGAGTCTGGGTTTAAGACTCGTTGGCACTTAGAGATACAGCATTGATTAGTCATCATCAAGACATGCTCTGTCCTTTTAAAGCAACAGCCTGTTCAATCATGCTGCAGATGAAGGGAGAAGTATAGAAAGTRTGGTGAAAGTTTCCGCTTTGCACTGCGCAAATATGATGGATACTATAAGTTTACATAGGTGCAAGGGGAGACTGGACAAGTGCACGGGAAGAGAAATCCATCAAGAGATATTAAACACAAACATCCCCCTTCTGCTCAGAAGGTCCCTGAGCAACGAGCTGTGGGAGCCTGGGAGAGTGTTTGAGGGAAGTATCGCTATATGCCTGCTCTATTTTTACACTCCTCCCTGGGTACCTGTTTTTGATGACTGTTGGATGCTGAACGCGGGACTAAGTGGACATTTGGTTGGACCCAGCACAGCCGTTTGTATGTTCTCTTCTTATTTGCTACAGTAATTTAGAGAGAGCAGAGAAATACAGCTTCAGTAGTATTTGTCTTATATACTGGAACAATCACAGGAGAGATCTGGTCATGCTATTACGCTTATACGMTGATGCCTTGTTCTTACGCTCTACCCTAACCCCACAGGTTTTAAGGTGGCCCATCAGAGTGAAGCTGGCAATTAAGGATGTTTCCAGGGCAGCAGTATGGATAGTCACATGATAAGGAATTGCATTGAAATCACCTATAGAATTATTCATTTTGGTCTTTTCAAGGATTATCAGAGGATCTTTTTAATGATGAGGGCAGTGTACAGTTAAGAAGCTGATTTTCCTTTGCTGCTTGTCGGCATTCAGTCTTGCAGCTGAAGTGAGGTTTAGTTTAGAATTGTACCTTAATTTCAGTGTTGTATATAAAGCTTTTAAAAATACATCTTTATTCTTCAAAAGAAGTAAACTTTTATTATACTTTTTCTATTGTTGTAAATTTGATTGGCCAGATGTTTTTGAGGCTTACTATGTTTTTGTTCAAAAATTCTTTTTGTAGATTTTGACTGGGGTCTGTTTTGGTGAATGAGGAAGCTATCAAAGGGGGAAAGTAACTTTTTTTTTTTTTTTTTACACCTTAACTTTTGCAGATGTTAAGTTCTATGATTTCCAAAGTTTTCAGCATATCTTTGCTTTATTTTGGTGAAATAAAATTTCCTGAGGCATGACAAACTCCATCATGGAGATATTTAAATAAGGGATGTAGAAGGTAGTGGTGAGGACGAGGGGACACATTGCAGTTTCTTTTGAAAATAACATTCGTATTTACACCTCAGAAGAGATGCGGCACGTTCCCAAACCACRGGAACCGAAGACAAACGCAGTGTGCCCCACTGACAGAACGGCTACCAGGGCACGACGCTCCCAGGTCCTCCCTCTTACATTGCTGCCTACGCTTCTTTTGGGAGTCGTCCACCAGACACTTCCCTGGGCACCTTCACTGGTGTCCTGAACTGCAGCACTTAGTTTTACCCTGCTGTAATGCTGGGTTAGCTTTTTATTCTTTGCCTTCTTGGAAAGGGARGGGTAATAAACAAAATGAGAAGTGTAGTTAATGCATTCCTTTGCTGCACATGAGCCCAGCACTTTCTGTGGGGTTTTGTTGTGGGTGGAGAGCAGCCAAAGGGYGAGGTCTGCGGGGTGAAGGGTGGCAAGCTGCACGTTCTGGGCCGAACAACTCCTGCCYTTCAGGAAACCTCATCCATAGTTGTAGGTCAGTCCATGCAGGAACGGGTCCAAGACACGGCTATGGATGGGCTCTGGTCCCATCTCCTCCCGCCCAGTCTCTAGGTAAGTGATACACAAGCAACAGCAAAGCATCCTATTTGGAAGTGAATTGGGAACCCGTGGCAGTATAATGCTGGTGGCATTTGAAYGTGGGATTTTGACAGTTAATCTCCTCTGGGGATTAAGGAGAGGCTCCGACAGTGATGCCCTACTGCTGTCCATGTTTTTCCCCGCTGATGCAAGTGTCTTCCTCTCCATAAGTCTTACTTAAGGAATGTTCCATCTTGAATTTAGGGTTGACTTTCTTTGTGCAGCTGCTTGTTAGTTTACGTGAAAAATGCGATAGGCAATAGTGGGTGGAAGGCAGGTAAGGGACAACGGATACCGACTTCAAACGCAGGCATCAGAGTGTGTGCATGACTGAAATTCGGGCCAAAAAACTAATCAGAGTAGAATTTGTCTTTAAAATACCTAATTTAAGCCTTTCTCTGTTTCAAGAATAATATTTATACAATGGTTGCAAGTGTAACTTCTGGCTGGGAGTTGTTAGCACCAAAGCGTAGACCACCATGGACACAGAATCAGGAAAAATGRTGTTCCGAAGGCCTTATATTGTCCTTTTGGTTTCGTCTTCTGATTAAGAAGGGACATCGGAGAGATGATGCTGTTTATGACCATAGGAAATTACATAAAAGCATTCTGATTCATAAATAAAAATTAATCTTCATTGGATAACTAGTCTATATTTAAATACACTAATGTTTATGTATTATCTGTATATGTGTATTCTTTGTTTAACTTTGTAAGCCGCAATGCAGTATACACTCCATGCTTCTCCCCTGAATTAGGATATTCTATATACATTCTAGTTGGAGTCATATTAAAAAGAATTAACTTTAGTAACACCACATTGTGCCAGGAATGGCTATCTTAGCTCGTCACTGTTTGGGGTCCTCAGGTCAACCTCTTTAATTAAGTCTTGTAATGTTAAGAGTGAATTCAATACCCATCCTACCCTATCAGAGCTAACACTCTTTCCTGCACTGCTTTTATCAGCATGCCCAATTTTCCACCTGGAATTTGTTTTAACGAAGCCCAAATCCTATTTTGTCAAACGCTGGAGGCTGTATGGAACATTCTGCCTGTTATTCTGTTATCCACACTATGAAACTTGGGACAAACAAGCTGTAAGCTGCATTTTGATGTCAGGTTAAGCTATTATGGTACAAATTGTGTTTAATATATTTTTAAATACTTTCTTTAATATTTTATAGGGTTTTTTTCCTATTGAATTAGCAGTAAAACAGCAGTGCTTCATATTTCAGATCTTTTTCCACCTTTCGGAGGCCTGTGTTCCACATGATCTGGTTACCAGCTGGACAGCCAGAGGCTGAACACAAAGAAAGCACAGCAGACTTCATTTCTACCCTAGCGTTCAAGCCAGAGAGTGTTTTTCCACAAATAACCCCCTTTCTGATATACTCTCTTCCTATTTTAATTCCACCCAGAAATTAGAGATGTTTCTTTTCTCCAACTTTTACTCTGTAGGCCACCAAACCCAAGGAAATTCAATAAATGGATTTTTGTCTGAGAGGAGGGTGCATCACTCACCCTATGTGCACATTTAAATTACTCTTCCAGTTCTATTTAACTCTTCTGAGATGAGCAGTTCTCTTCAGGTAGAACTGTGGCATGACGTTTTTGGTCTTTAACAAACATGAAAAGAAACGAAGCTGTTGAATCCCACTGTTGGTGGGATTTTACGTTTCTGACAAACCCAAGGAGTGTGGAAGGCCATGCAGGAAACTAATTCTGCTGCCTCTTTTAAAACAAACAATCCCCCAAAAAACAAACAAAGAAACAAACAAGGACAGAAAAGCCATGGGTGATCCCAGCAGTTACTGTCTGGCCAAAGCAAATTTAACCCCTGGAAAGCGCCGGGGCGACGTTCCCGGCTCTGCCTGCCAGGGGCTGGGGCCGGGGCAGGACGGCCGCCGTGCTGCGGAACCCCTCTGCTTTAGGGAACTTTCTTGGGCTACCAGGATCGGCCTCGTCGGACAACGGCAAGAACTTAATAAAAACACGCTTTAGCCAGTTTTCCTGTGAGCATTTTCAGAACGTAGTAAGCTGTATTTGAGTGATTCGAACCAGTTTCAGTGTGTCTCAGCAGAAGTTCGCAGCAGCGCAGACAGATCACCTCCGGAGAGATCCGTGCCCGTTCTCTCGCATAAGCGTGTCCTTAGAATTGAACTTTCCTTCCCCCTCCCCGCCTTTTTTCCGCGGTTCAAGTGTTGTTAGCCTTGTAAAGGTTAATTGGGCACTTGCAGATTTCCACAGACCCCGTACTATTTTGGGTGGATTTACACTGGTTAAAACTGATCAGAGCTCAGTAAACTATGCAGTATTTGATGTGAAGTAGCACAACACTGCACACTTACTATTATCTGCAYTGACACAGAATTGCTAAAAATTGGTAAATAGCTGTTTTGTCACTGAAGTCAACATACTTGACCCTGTTTACACACAGGGAGAGAATCCTTGAGTAAGAAGTTGCCATCTCTGTAGTGATTTTTTCAGAGTGAAGCCACGCTTCAYGTTATCAGCATTTTCCAAACGAAGGAAGAGGGGTGGTTTGCGTGTATTACACGTACAAAATGAAAACCCGTTTGTTCCAAAATGTAAACATCGGGGCGTCAAACACTTGAAATTGTCTGGTTTCAGCACATACTGCTCTTGTGATCGTGGTTAATTTAATATAGTTTAAAATTAAAAAGTTAAATGAAAGTTATTTTTCTGCAGGCTGTTTTCCAAATTTTCCCAGTCCCAATGTTTTTACTGTACTTGTTCTATTAAACAGCAGCCACATATGTGTCTGTGTGCTTTTGTGCATACATCTGTTCTGGGTATGTACGCATGTGTCTGAACATATGTATGAATTAAGTGGAGTGCAATATCGGCTAAATGAGGGAGACATAAGGTAGCCACCTGCTCTGACACAACGCTTAGTGCGTACAAAGAGAAGAGATTTAAAAACAATTAAAATCTCGAATGTACTTGTTAGAGTAAAAGAACAAACTAAACTAATTTAAACTAATTTTTCCCTTAGGATGGTAATTCATTGACAGAATTACCCTGCTATTGAAATTGGGCCTGTTGTTTGCACAGCAGAGCATATTAGATTAATAGCAGTAATAGCCATTCTCTACGTTTAATAAACTAGCTAAAATTTCTTGATATGCTTGATCTACGTTACGAAGTTTATKTTTTGCTTTCTAGTGAGAAACCGAGGACGTCTTTGATTTTCTAGAGCTACTTCAGGCATACCAACAGCTCGCGCACCACCCGAGGCGGGCCGGGTGTCGGTCGGGGGTCTCGAGGCGGTGGAGGACTGGAGGGCGAGGGCACAGCACCTCCGAGCCTGGGCACACCCCCCCTCCCCTCCACCCTCTCCGAGCTCTGACTTTTTCCTTTGAAAATATTCCCAGGAAAGGTGCTGTCTGTTTACTGCAAGCAGCAATGTTATCTCACGCTAATATATGCGTACCTAGAAAGAGTTGGCTGGTTGTATAGTTTTCTTTTTAATATATAGCTTTTTACATGAACACGTCCGATCAGAAATATTTGCAGAACGCAGAAGTCTGTCAGTGCAGTGACTGTGGGTCCAAAGCCACAAAACGAGTGAGCAAACGGTGCTGAGCCTCTGCCACTAGCCCTTCGATCGCTCCTGAGCCCGGGGACTTCCAAAAAACTTGCACGGGGAAATTGCTGCGGAGTGATATGAGGTGAGGATGTGAGCTAGCTCTGTGCTAATTCTCCGTGTGGACAATCTCTCAGGGCAGGGAGATCTCCTCTGTATGAGGCAACTCAGTTTCCCAGTGTGGTGAGATCTGCTTAATGCCCTGGGAATGTCCACGGGGAACCGGGGCCGCAGGTCCCGGGCACTGGGAGCCTGCGCCGAGCCCGTGGCGCACGGACCTCCCTTTGTTCCAGGACATCCCACRGCTTGGACACAGTGCAGCCAGCTGTGGGATGGACTGCGAAGTGGATTAAGGCAGGATTTAAAGACCTGGGACCTGATCTTGGAGGGAGCCCACCAGCCCAGTTCATCCTGGTGTGGCGTGGGCAGGGGTCCGAGCCCGGCCGGAGGAGGGAGCGCCGGCGGGATTTCTGGTGGCTGCGTGGCAGTTGGAGAGGCCCGGGAGCTGTTGAAAGCACTTTAGCTGGACTGGATCTGGCTACRTTTAGTCCTAATCCACCACTCAGTAGAGTATCCACTTTACTCCTAAACCTCTTCTGTTTTGCTGGCCGGCATCGCATCCTTGTAATTACTTGGACGTGGGACTGGTTCTTGCGGTTTCACTACACCCTGACTAAAAGAAATCCTCTGATATTTCCGTACAGCTGCCTTGCTGTTGTTCTCACAATTTGCCTGGCCCAATGGCGATGAATGGCCAGCTTCAGCACTAATTTCTAGATCTGCTTGAGAGTCCAGAGGGACAAGACAGATAAGCTTTAAATGCTGGATGTTTGCAAGTGCTTGTGTGAAAGGGTCAAAAAGACAAGTTGTGTATCCTTTAGTGCCAACGCTCCTGAAGCAGGGGTACGATGATTTAAATTTTATCCTAACGAGTGTCCTTACAGAAAGCACCACTTGGAAACAAACTTCACAGATTCCTTGCTCCTTACTAAGAGCAAATTTGCTGCTTTTCATTAAGCTGTTTGATTGCTATCAAGCTCCTTGTGTCAGTGCCAAAGGCAGCCAGGGCTTTGTACAATGTGCTGGGTAATTGTGCAGTTTCTGTGGTCCGCTTTTGGAACAATGTCTCATAAAAATCTTAAGCAGCTATCACTTTTCATGGCTAATGAACTGAGGATCTGGGAATTAGATCCAGAGCCAATTCTTGGATTAAACCTTCTGAGCCCAAAACAAGGCTGTCTTCAGGAATAAAAAACAAGCCAGGGCTGCTGGAATAGGGTACTACAGACGGTGACCTTCAAGATGTGAGATAAGTGACCAACATGAAGGGTGCAGCAAAAACTAATCAAGGAGGAGGGATGAATACCAAAGGACCTGTCTGAGAGTCAGTAATGCAATTGAGGGGCGGGGGGGATTGTTTGTTTTTAGATGTGATGTCTAAAAGGCTTTTTTAGTTTCAGAAACATTTGAAGTACGTATCCCTCAACATTCACATGCTGATCAGGGACAGAATGAGTTTAGTGGCCTCAGCCTGCCCCTGGTGAACAGGGAGCGGGAGAAAAACCCCAAACCGTTCTGTGCACAAAGGAGCGGAGTGCAATTGGTAATCTCGGCGGTGGGTGGGTGGTCTGTATTCAGAGGGAGGTTTAAAGGCAGATTTCATCCTGCAGACCAGTAATATTTAATAATTGCATCACAAAACCCGCAATCTCCTCGACACCCTAAAAGCCAAAGAAAATACCTGTATAAAGTATACATTTCAACGCTTCCACAAAAATGAGAACATGGAGAACAACTGGAAGAGTTGTAAATAGCGGCTTTAACAGGAAAATTCCAGAATGTGTTCAAAGTAAATTAGCTACTGCCATGCCTCCTCGCACTCCCTCCTCCCTTTCCTTCCTCCCCCCAGCCCGCTTTTATTTGCTTTGAATTTCCCTTCCGCTCTCTTAGTTGACAACATTTGCACTTATTTCTGTTAGGGAACATGGCCATTCTTTTTTATGGCAAGGTGAAAATAATTTTATTTTCATCACTTTTCCCCCACTCCCGTGATGGATTTACTTGAAAAAAAATAATGACGGGCTTCACAAACTGGCCTGACAGTTGTGATGCAGAGAGTGAGCTGGCTGAGCAGGGACAGTGAGGCATCTCTGTACCTATTATGGCAAAAATCGATAATGCTTTCTGTAAATTGCTCCTCCCAAAGGAGATGAACAAATGCAGGAGACAAGGGAAGCCATCATTCTGTATGAAAGCCCCTGCACATTTGGACCAGTGCAATTATCAGGAAGGGCTTTTTTTTCCTTTTCTTTTCTCTCTCTTTTTTTTTTTTTTTTTGGGGGGGGGAAGTGGTGGAGAGGAAAGTGAGAAAGAGTGGAATGCATGAAAGAAAAGACATTTTCCAAGAAATGTTAATTGAAGGCTAAGATTCTGTGAACTGTCCAAATATCTTGCTTTTGGGGGCAAGGAAGGAATTGAGATAATTTTCAGAAGTACTCGTACTCTTTGGATGGCTTTACATTCTGATTATACATTCAGACTTGCCTATTTAATTGTTTCTGGCAGACAGCAGTTTCCTAATCATCCAGAACCACAGGGTTCTGTTAATTCTCACACATGTTCGGTTACCCTGAGTGGAAATTCCAGAGTACCAAGAACAGATTTTTCCCATTGTGGAGTCATATAAATTATATATCAAGTGGCATGAAAGGTAATCTGGAAATGAGTAGAGGAGCATGTGACACCTTTACTATTGCTCAGATTGACTGCGGTAAAGTCGTCATTTGTCCAGTAAACAAGGARTAACAGGGAACATGAGAGTTGTAGACACTCGGCGAAGGTGCAGAGCTTGAACAGAAGGRATGGTGAGGAAGTAAGAGGATAACTGAGTAAGATGGTTTGCTTGTAAGTGCTTGTGCTTCCTCTGAAATATGTCAGATGGCCACAAGTAGGTCCTGCAGCACATTTGCCTTGCATCACAAGGACATTCCCTTTGTGAATATCTTTAAGAAAAGAAGATACAAGCTGACGTTATCCAGAATGGATATGGATACAACACACGTCAGGAATGAGGATCTTCATTACTGGGCATTACCCTATCACTGGTTTCATATGAGGCCTTTGGAAAGTCCTACAGTGTCACCAAGTCTCAGCTGTCCCATCACAGAAGTGAGACTAGTAATAACACTTTTCTTTGTTAAGGTCTTCACTTTCTTCAGACAAAAAATAGTTGAATTCTTAGTATGTTATCGATAGTACTTCCTCTGTCCAGCAAAAAGACAATTTGTTTTTGTGAAGACACGTTGTGATACCCCTTCCTGCCTATGCACTGAAAGAGAAGTATGAAGCACAGCTCCTCAGCAATGTGACGATAAAAAATTTGACAATGGGCTGTTCTATCACCTTTCTCTTAGCCTGGCATTTCTGTTTCAGTGAGAAAAACAGCGAAAATACTATAGATGAGTGAGAAGTATATTAGAATTGTTGTTCCTTATCATAGTGGGACGATAGACAAGAGATACTGCAGGCAGGTACCCAAATTTAAAGTGCCCTGAAGTTCAGAAAGAGTTTTCAGAAAGATATATTTGGAAAGGGCATTCAGCAAGTTCAAAAAAAGCCATGGAAGGTAAAAGAGTTCAGCATCTGTCACCTTGAATTAAATCAGAAGTGAAAGGAGAGGCACTGGTGGGAGACATTCAGCCCTTCAAAATCTGTCTCTGAGCTGTTGTCCCAGGAACACRGTTAAATGCTTAGGGATGTATTGCCAGATGTGGGGAGACATCAACAGCAAGACTTGGGAGAACATAGTAAAGCTCTCGCTGTGTGGTGTATGTTGAACAGTGGCATAATGTCGGGTGAGTTAAGCTGCTTTTCCAGTGCTAGAGAGATGTACGTTGAGTGAGGATGGATAAGTAACAGAAAGAAAGGCCATGATGGAAAAGAAAAGGTATTCAAGAGAGGTATTATTTATTCGCATGGATTTCCTAAATTTTGCTTTCTAACATTGTAATTCTTGCGTCTTGATTGGTTTCAGTTTCTTTGGCAAGTTTTTTGTTCATGAATTCTAAGTCTCTTTTTGGAATGCTAATAATTGCTTCAGAGTTTGAGGAGAATGTGTGAATGAAAGCATACATTGTAATTCCAGCAAACCATTTTGTTAGAGCTATTTCATGGTTTGTTAAAAACACAACAGCTGTTTACAGTTTTTGTACATCTTCTGCACCATGCAGACTTTTTTTGATGAGTGCCTTTTTGTCCTATGATAAGCACATAAGGACTGACGAATTTCTTATGTCGTGTTCTCAGAACCTGAGAAACAGCTTGAGTTTCTTTTTTCTAATACCTCTGGAATGGAACCCTCTTTTGCTGGTTAGGAGATGAGTGTCGGATCAAGTTTCTATTCTGGCAGTAAGAAGCCATGAGGAAAATGCCCAAGCATGTTTCATCGTGGAAGCCATTCATTATGAAGTGGCGTGTTTTGTCGCTCCCACTGTTGTTAGGTTGAGAAACTGTGATGGAGCAGGAGGTGAGGACACTCCTCTTCAAACCAGTATTCTGTCTCCCTCTTACGGGAGGGAGAAGCATAGCTTTGCCRTTTGTGTGAGCACAGGAACAGAACAAGCAAAACCGATTTGCTAAAATCAATAATTTTCATGTTGTCTTAATGCATCTAAAATATTTAAAGGAAATATGTTTAAAAGCTCTTATTATGGTTTACATATACTGCAAGTTTTAAATAATGAATTTGAAAAACGCTTCTGAAAAAGAAGGGTGGTTCTCATAACCAGGAGGCAAGTCTGGGAACCCAGCATGCTATAGGTCAAGAAAGGGCAACTGGAAAGGTAACATCCATCAAACCTGTGCCAGCGGCTGGGTATTGGTGATCTGCTTCCGCTAGCAGTAGTTATTCTTCTGAAGGGAAAGCCTTCTAAACAAGGCTGTGAATTGGTTTTCATGCTCGCATTGACAGATTGGGAAAGCAGTTTGTTCTACCAAATTTAACAATGATATATCATTATCACAACTTTGGGGGAAATCTATAAAATCAATAAGTTTGTAGCCTGAACAGGATTTGTATCGCTTGCTTGCTGTGCTGGTGTCAAAGCGTGAGCATATGGATTGAGTCACAGCCTGAGATCAATGGAATTTGTGGACAGTAAGCTCAATAACAAGCCCTTCTGAAAAGAAATAGATGTAAAAAGCAAATTTACTAGAGTATTAAAAAAAAAGCTAATATCTTTTCCACGCCTGGCTGTAAAGTGCTGTTTGGCTGCCGTTGGCTGCTGGTACTTTGAAAGCTGTCTGGGGTATGTGCTTGCAATGCTGAGTGCTGCTGCCGCTCTCTAGTTCCATGCGTTGCGTGTACAGTTGGATGCTTCTGTTTGTAGGGCTTGTATTAGGAAACTAGCCAAGAATAGGAGGAGGGGGAAAAAATAGCCCTTTATATTGTAAACTGAATAAAGAATAAAAACAGTCAGTGTGTCTGCTGGGGAAAGACCATGGTGGCTTTATTTACTTTGTACTGGCAGGGCTTGCTAATGGAGAAAAATAAAAAGGCATAATTAAATAGTTTAATGAATTCGCAGCTCTTTTGTTTGAGTGGGGCTGGGAATGCATGTTCCAGAGGGCCTCACAAAGAGCTCGGCTGGTAGTGAGTTAAAAGTAGGAAATCAGTCCTTTGAAGGCATTTTTATACTTCATTATCCCAGCATGTAAAATGACTTGTACTAAACGATTGCGGATTTTTTTTTCACTCTCTCTCTTTCTCTCTTCTTTTTCTAAACAAAGGAGAGCATCAGGGCGGCAGGAGCATAATTCCCCTCAGTGTCCTAGAGCCAATAGATCAGCTTGTCAGCGAATTGGTGGGCCTGTACTTATGTTTCCGTAAAATATAGGGCTCTGGGAAACTGTAGTGAACAGCGAAACCACAAGGCAACCACCACAGAAACACACACTCTAAGAGATCCTGGGGGAGCAGGGATGATAAGACCTCCCTTTTCACCTCAATACTTTGCAGTAGGGATATATTCACTTTTAAAGGTTTTTTTTGTGTGTGTGTGCAGTCAAAAGAATGATGTTACATTTTTTTTTTATATTTCTTTGTTGTTATGGATTAGTAAAGCTGGATCAGCTAAGGTGTATTTCCTTCCTCACTGTATGCCAGGTGATAGTATGTAGGATTTTAATGAAAGTAATAGTATTCATCGATATTCCTCAACTAGTGTGCACACTTCAGTGACCGTGAAGGTGAAAGGATGGCTGTCCTGCAAAGAGCCAGCCGCCAGTACRGCCGGTACTCTGCCGGGCGCGGGCTCGTGGGGCAGGACGTCCGCATCCCCCATGTGCCAGCGTGGGCCTCCTAACGCACATCGGTCTTTGGCTGCGGCTTTTCAGGGGTTGGTCTTTAGTCTCCACAYAGTTCGGGCGATGGAGCCCGACCGTCACCCGCAGCACCCCTGAGAGCCCGGGAGGGGAAATACTCCACCTCGTGCCACCCTGCCGTGGGCATTAGCTTTGAGTCACCGCTCCCCGTCGCTGCGCTGGCGTTCGTCTTAATGGTGGGATCGTACCGCGCTGTGGGGAGACCACAAAGTCTCGGACCTTCCTGGGCTCTACCTAATGAATTAATGTCATTAAAAGAGRGGGTATATTGCAGTGCTGAGTAAGAACATGGGTATTTCCTATTAAACAAGATGGCAGCGTGAAACCAAGCTGAACTGAATTTGGGGATCTTTTAGATCAAAATAGTCTGTTGTACACAATACAACACTCTGTTGTATTGTGTTTAGCATAGTCTTTTTGACATTTTTTGCTGTTAGATAATAAATTTATCTTTTTAGTAGTCATTGTGGCCATTTTTTGTATGGACATTACAAGGAGATAGTTCTATGCAGTGGAAGGGAAGACCTATGAGAAGAAATATCCTTACGAACAAATGAAGATTTTGCCACTGTGCCATCCTTGGGCAAAACCACGGGCTTTGATTTCACCTGGCCGCTGGAGCTGGTCACATTCTGCGTGCGAGAGCCAGCTGCAAACAGCGGGGAGCTTCCCTGTGGGACCTCATCTGGCCCACGGACTGGTATTTACAAAGCATTCCCTGGTTTTTACAGCTTGAGTTTGCTTATAAACAACACTAACTGTTTGTTTCTTGTTAAAATTTACCTCATAAACAAATTTTACTGCGTGAGTTCGAGGCAATAATTGTTTAATCCTGACTTTCTCATACCCATAATATAGTGACTGTAAAGCTGCGGTCGGCACTTTAYAGAACTTTTCTGTAGCTCTCTTCAGTGAGCGCAGTGCCACGTGTGCTGCTGACGGGGACGTTTGCTACCCCCTGCGCATGGGGGACGGGCCAGCCTCTCCGCCGAGGAGGCAGTTATCAGCAATAGCATCAGACCAACCGCGTTTCTTTGCTCTCACTGGAGAGAATTAAAATAGAGAAAATCTCAAAAGTGGCCAAAAAGTCCAAAACAAAAGCCGCCCCCTATTTCTGAAGTTTAACGTACTTTCTGATGTAACACTGAAGCTATACGGTTATTTACAACCAATGGCAGTCTCTATCGTCCTTCTTGCTGAGTAGCAGGGAAATGCCGTGGAAGTGACTGCTTATATTGATTAGCGAGACAAGAGAGAGTTAGAGACCCTCAGCACTGCCACTTACAGTGGGCAGGAAACCCAAATTGATCAGTAATAAAGTGTTTGAGGTTGTACAAGGCGGCTCCTGGGGAAACTGCCTTCTCAGAGTGGGGATGCTAAGGGTGGAAAGCTGTCAATTATCCTTGTTTGATGAGGACTAAGTAAACGTGCTCTTAAAGTGGCCTATTAAATGTGAGAGAAAATGTGCTGGGGCTGGGTTCCCTCCACAAAAGTATTTTTGCAAAGTTGGAAGGATGGATGTTCTTGGACCCCTGAATAAAGGAGCACTGCCATCAGCAAAGTGTACAAGTGTTTGCTTGATTTTTCTCTCCTCTTTTTTGTTGTGGCCTCTAGTTATAGACAGGAGAAAAGTGAAAATATTGTTAGTCCCCCATGTGCTAATAGTCTAAGAAACTAAATTCTTGCTGCAATATATGCTACTGTGTTTATAGAATGAGTATGTAAAAGGAATGCAGAAGGCTAAAACATAACTACTTGGGACATCATAGGCAAAAAGGTAGCAAGTTTTTGAGTTCACTGTTCAATTAAAAGCCAAGAATAATCAGTGACAGCAAGTATCTCAGACACATAATGTGACAATTATTGGGAATTATTCAGACTTGAAGYCTGAATAATTGCATAAATGGAATCTTTTTATAAAGTGCAAAATATCCCAGTGCAGAGGATGGGTGCAAGGTATAAGAAACCACCTTGCAGATTGCTGAGAATGAGTATAAAATTATAACAGAACCATGTCATGGTAAAATCAGAGAGGCCAAATCATAAAATGAGAAGCAGCTAGCAAGATGTATCAAAATAGCAAAAATAATGATACTAAAAACAATAGCAGGAATGGGAAAATAAAGAAAAGTGTAGGATCACCACTCAGCAGAGAGCAAAAGATAATTTTGAGGCAGCCAAATGTTTTTGTATCCTTCTCTATTAAAGGTCRTCTATAGGACAGCAGCTATCATAATTGATGCCATTGCCAAATGGATAAGATCTTAGTCCTGAGTAAAGAAGAAACAGGTTRAAGTGTATAAGATAGCTGCTGTCAGAACCGTGGTTATCAAAACTCATTAAAGGAACATGTAGAGCCGAAATAAACGCAGAACTAGCAGCGGCTATTTTTGAAAATTTGTGCAGGGAAGGTGAAATATTGGAAGACRGTATATTGTCCTTAGTTTAAACAGGAGTTTAGACACGAGTTATAGACCAGTCAGCTAAACTCCAGTTTCTGCAAAAATTCTGGAAAAAATAATCAAACTATTTGCAAGCACTTCAAAGATGACACGGAAATGAATAACAAACAGCCTGCACAGATTTGTCAGAAAAAATATTGTCTAACCAACACAAGTTGTACGGCACAGTAACAGGTGTGGACAGGGAAGAAGCAGTAGATGTCATATATCTTGAATTTAGGGAGCTTTTTGACACTGCCTCACATGACTTCTTTATTTATAAGCAAGCTAAGGAAATGTGGCTTAGATGAGTGTAGGTATACAACTGGCCRAAGAATCCTGTTTAGGGCATACTTATCAATGTCAAAATGGAAGGAGGTATAAAATGAGGTTTGGCAGGAGTCTGCCCTGACCCTGGGTCATTGCAATGTTTGCTTTAATGAGCTGAATCGCAAAGTAGGAAATATATTTACTGAGCTTTCAGACAACAGAAAGCTGCGATATTGAGTACATTCAATGATAGGAGTACAATTCAAAATAATCTGACAAGCGGTGGTGATGGCTTGGCAAAAACCGAATGAAATTCTGTAGGGACAACTACAAGATCTTCTTATGGAAAGTTTGTGATATGCACAAAAAATGTAATGTGCTAACTATTAGTAGTTTCTTGGCCAACTGCCCYGATGATGGCTTCAAACCTTATGTCATCCTTCTGCTTTGAGAACTGAAATTATTTTAAAGTGTATAAAGCTACAAATGAATAATAAAGTGGTTTTGGTGAAAAAGAAGAAAAAATTGCTGAAAGCATAAATAAGAAAATTTATTTGCATGAACTAAGTTTGCCTTGTAAAGAACTCATGTCTGGATACTTTGCAGTGTTTTATTAACATTGTCTCTTCTGTACAGACATGCTAACAACAAAAGCAAAACAAAATAGAGTTTCAGAAGTCATCACAAATAGTAACTTGTTGTGGTACTCCAGCCTGGACATTATGCACACACCGATGGCTAACTACATCAAGCAGAAACAGCAAAAAGAGAAGTTTTGTCAGAAACACGATCTGTGTTTTTTCTACTAATTTCAAGAGCTCTTTAAAAATACAATTTCTAAAGTAAATATAACGTACATGTAATGTAAATGTAATACTCATGTAAACTCGGTTTTTCACTTCTGACTCAGGCAAAGCTCTTWTTCAGGTTAATCAAGGTTTTGACTGTGTGATTGACTTGCAACAAAAACACTCTCAACAGCTTTAATACCTGTTCAGTTAATCCCTCTTGTTCTCCTTTCTGAATAGGGCCATGAGTGCGTGGTTTCACTAGCACTGCAAAAGGAAGTAAAAAAAGCTTGTTTGTTACAGATGTCCAGTTGTTGCTTCTGCATATTCACATTACTTTGACCTCCAGCTCTTCTTCAGAGCTTAGTTCCCCCCCCCCCCCATTGAATTCTGAGGTCAGTCAGGAGGATCTGATGCAGTTCAAACCACAAAGCCYTGCAAAATCTTCCCGCTGAACTCTGGCTCCAACATGAAGCCCCCAGGTGCTTACTTTCAGGCATAGTAATCTTGTAGGTTCTGAAGCGGAATGGCATTTGATGACAGAGTAGAATGAAGATGCAGAGAAAACCACCAAAACATTTCTTGTCGTCTTCAAAAGTGTCTGGGGTGGACCCATGTGAGRTAGGATGCCAGCAGGGCAGAGCCATTACTCTTTCTCGGTGTGCTTCCATACCTTACACGTAGTACTTCTAACAGAGTTTTTTGGTGTCCACAATTTCCCATCATGCATGGAAAATAGCAAACATATTCAGAGGTATTCCACAACTGCATTTTCTGTTCTGACTAATCCCAGAGATGAAATTCAGATTGTCTAAATGTCCAAACCTCCGCCACTGCCCTGGTGGAGACATTTTTGTAGGAAACGGAAATGTAAAATTACTGCTCTGCTCTGTCCTTTTTGGTGCTATACATTCCCCATCACAACAGCACATTCTGATTTGCTAATAATAGGATTCCTTCAAAATCGTGTAAGCTTTGTGTTCTATTGGTTCCTCAAGTTAGGAAATCATCTACTGGCRATCTTTTTCAGTCTACCTGTGCCCATCTAGTCTGGTTTTGTTTGTTCACCTAAAAGCATAGTCTAACATCTTCCACGAATCCCCCGAGATCCTTAAATCTTTCTGTTGCATGAAGCAATTCAATTAGATAGGGGCAGTCAATGACACTTTCTTACTTATTATTAATTTGTTACAGGCAAAATTCCATCTCTCTTTTTTTATTATGTTTGTGGTACTATGGACTTTCCCTTTTTTCCTCTTCACTGCCCCCCAAAAGCTCAMTTCAGCAATATGAAGTGAACCATGCTTTGAGTGTTATTAAGTAATATTCCTTATTACAAAAAAGAACAGGGCTCCTTTTAATGAGTGCTTTAATGCTACCACTTCATGTCACTATCTAGGGAGCTCCTTTTCTTTTGTTCATAATGAGGAACACCTCATTTGCACTGTCCCTAGATTTATGGAAGGACAGGAAAAAAAACTTCAATTTATTACATCTTAAATGAACTGCTCCCAAAGCAAAAACAAAGAGAGTAGTAAACTGGTGCCTCTGCACTATATAGTTTGATTTTTATTGAGCTGTATAGTGATGTTCTGCCTCACCTAAGAAGGGTGAGCATGGGCTATAATTACCTCTTGTGAACCCCATCTTCTGATAACCTCACTGGCCTCTACCTCTTCAGGATGTTGAATCTGTCAGTTATGGTATTTTATTTGTTCTTACCGATGGAGCTGTATATGGTTGGAAGCAATGAAGCTCATTTGATATCTCATTTATTTGAAAAAATGGGGCATGCTCCCTGAATTTGAAACAGCAAAAACATTCCAGTTGTTCTGTGAATTTTATTCTACTGTACTTCAGAAATTCTTTCTGTTAATTCTCTCTCCTTATGTTCATCCTAACCTTCCTTTGCTCTATCTGTATCAGTTCACTTCTTTGGCAGACATTCTTGCATACCGTTAAGAGTTAACTAAAAAGAAAACAGGTTTTAATTGATGAAATCCCAGTTTTAGAAAAAAGGGCTTTAAGGTCAAAGTCTTTCTTTGTAAAGTGAATAGAGACAGGCAATAATAGCTGTGTTCTTGGTACGAGATTAAATTCACTGTCTCTTGTGCAAGATGAATTGACATAATGGTGTTATTCCTTGCTTTTCTGACTTAGGAAAAATGTACTAATTCCTTGAAGTTTTAATGTTATTTAACTTCTCCTTTACGGGAATGTTTTGGATAAACATAACAGTGTCTTTGGTGTGATAAATTTAAAATAAAATTTGAGGTGTAAGAGGAAGGTTTTATGAAGGTGGGTTTGTTTTGTTTTGTTTTGTTCTTTTGACTTTATGTATACTTCCTTGCATTCAGAAATGTAGAGCCACCTAAAACATATTTTTCAGCTAGATATTAGCAACCTAGAACTTTCGGTCTAACCTATGGCAAAAAAGCAGAAATCAATAATAAATGATCTGGTGTCTTCCTGGTTTTGCTGTATGTGCGAGTGTGTTTTGTCTGTGGTTCAAAGGTTATAGAAATTACAGTAGACAAATTCCAGCTACAAATCATACTTCTAGCATTTTGCATAAAGTCTTAAAACCTTTTTATTTATTTCCTTTTCTGCAAGAGTAAAATAAGAGGCTTTTACATATCAATTCAAGGTTTTTTTAGACTTAAACTTCAGAATATTTTCAATATCTGCAACATTATCTTTTGAATAATAATTACCTCTTATATTAAATTATAAGACAGCAGGATTCAGGATTAGATCTCTGCATATTATTCTAGTGAAGGAAATTATGACAGGGGTCATTTTTTAGAATTATGTAGGAGGGTAAAAGGTCCCAGGCAGCATTAGAAGGGAAGGCGTTTATAATTAAATTGTAATTTAGGCCTATGATTTATAGTTTTCTCAGTGAAAAATTTGGTGCTGTAGAGAGATCCTAGGAGGAACTTTAGTGAGATACAACTTAATGAAATAATAAAAAGAAAAATTATTCTGGAATAGACTGCATTATAGTGGTACCCGTTAGCAAGCTACAGTGTAGCTAACGTTCTGTCAGTATTTCCCTTATAAACTCYGTTTTCCAGGGTTTTGTATCTAGTCAGTAAAATTTTGTTTTAGCCTGAAACATGGCACGTAAGGTTTCAGATCAAGAGAATTTTAACAATACATATATTATTAAATCATTTAGCTCATTAAAACTTATGGAAGTATTCTAAAACATAGAAGTTGTCAGTTCAAGACAAAGACCGCTGCTTCTCTTTTTGTTGTTATTATTCACGAGTTGCAAGAAAACTGTAAGGCTTGTTCTTCTTCATAATTTGTAAAGTCATTAAAGTATGTACGGTAGAAATCTGCTCTGAAAGAGCACCCACTTATATAGAAACAGTTCATTTCTATCTAATGTGCAGAGTTTTTTTGAGTTTCTTAGTATTATTCTGTAGAGCAGACAGGCATTGGAATTAAAGAAGGAGCATTTTTATAGTTATTTTTATTAGTTAATAGGCTAAACTCCTCCCTGCTGTGATGAAGAACTATTCTACTGGCAGGAAAACATTAATACAGAAAGGTTAAATGACTTGCCAAAGGCAATTGAGGTAGTCAGTGACCGATCTGACAACAGAAGCCATCTCTGACCTGATATCCTCTGGCAGTAAAACTCTGTTGAACTAGTTTATACAGATGGCTAACAGCTCATAGGTGGTTTAAAGCCACCTTTCAGGTTAGGAAGAACTAATTTTTGTAAAAAATTACTTTAAGAAAGGGAGGTAGGTTCACACATTGCCTTTTAAATGCGATTTGCTTGTGCAAATTCAGCAGCTGTTCCTACAAATTGCTTAYTCCCTGGCCCGAGTTATAAAAAAATACATATTTTTTTTCTGCAATTACTTGAATTTTGTATAGTCACAGAAAGTCAATACGCGAGTTCAGTGTGCGGGTTTGAAGATCACCACCTGGATTTTACTACACTCAGATTAAGGCACTGTATCAAACCTTCTGATACTTAAATTTTTTGTAGTAACTTTGAATGCAAATAAGAACCTGATTAAAATAAATGTACTTAAGCACCCTCTGAAAGAAATAAAACTATTGAAATTGTGTCTAAGCAAAACGTGACATTTTCCATCTCACAGAACGATGGGAACTTAATGGAACTTAATACACTGTATGGAACTTAAAAATACATGGTGACTTTGTCCAACATCACCATATAAAAGGATAAGAGGAATTAATATACGTAAACCTCTTCCATTGGAAGGGAAAAGAACAATAAATAAAAAGGACAAATAATATATTTGCATCTTTTCCATGTTATCCAGCTGAAATCATTCAACTTTAACCATGTTCAATTGGCATGGCTTAAGCCTCCTGTACTGCAGATGCTAATTTGTAAACTGAAGTTATAATCATTAAACAYCAGAGGTTTTGTATTCAAACAGCTTCCAAGGAAGTGTTATGTCACAAAGAGCAGGGCATATAAAGAGAGGAGGATGGAAAGAAAAATATTATGATGTGTGGCAAATATTGCCTTGGAAATCAAAGAGGGAAGATCAGAAAGATACTGAATTAGCGAAATTCTCTTGTCTTCCCTCTAACAGGCTTGCTGAGGATTCAAAAACTCACTACACGTATCAGAATGGACTATGTGATGGAAAAGGTGTATTAGTTCTGTGGAAACAAAAAAGCTGAAGGGGCTGAATAGAAGGCAGTGCTGGAGATGGGAAGTTACTTTTCTAAAGATTGATACTATTTGTGTTTTAAACATTAACTTAAATTGTATCCAAATATCTATTTATTTAACATAGTGCACAGATTCTTCCCAAAATATCCAAATTTAATGAGAAAACAATAAGCTTTTTAAAGACTGGGTGTTCACATAATGAGTATTTAGGAATGTTAACAAATAATGTATGACTTGGAAAAAAAATCTTTTCTTAATAGCACAAATTATTCTCTGGCTTCTGTGTAAAGAACAGGCAGTTTAGAACTTAATCTAAATAAAGAAGTTACATCACCGGCTGTAGCATTTTCAGAGCAACTAGTCATAGTTTATTGTGTCAAATTAAAAAAAAAAAATCAAGGTTAGCTTTTTCTTTTCCTTTTTCCAAGCTAACCTGAAAAAGAAAAGGTTAAGACTGACACTTGAAAAAAGAGATATTTCACCTTAAACAAAGAAGAAAACAACAAGGGTTATTTACAGAAAAAGATTTTTTTCCTGTAATTTTCTGAACCTTGCTTGCAGTAACTGCTGATTATGGAAACACTTGTTTGAAATCTAGGCTTTCTTCTCTGTAACTCCTTTCCCTCTCCTTGATCCAGCGGAGAAATCGCAAGTGCCTGTGTTTGACTTCCCCTTTTGTTTGGCGAGGCGCTGTGATCGTATACCTCATTTAGCATCTTAACATCGCTCTTGGATGAAGAAGCAGCAGCCTTTGTTTAGAAAGAAAGTCTCTTTGATAATTAGAAGTAGTGAAGGATGTAACAAAACCCCAAGAAAATGTGTTACAAAGTGTGAATGCATCTTTTATTTCAGCAGAGTGCCGTTTCCCACATGGTAAAATCCCCAGGCGAGGCTGTGACCGGCAGCCCCGTCTCCCCGCACTGAGCGTGTGGTGCGGTGGCCGGCGGCCCCGCGGCGGGCCCAGGGCCCGTGACGGGCTGTGGCCCCATGACAGGCTGTGGCCCCATGAAAGGCTGTGGCCCCATGACAGGCTGTGGCCCCATGACAGGCTGTGGCCCCATGACAGGCTGTGGCCCCCGAGGCGGGCCCAGGGCCCATGACAGGCTGTGGCCTCTGCAGCGGGCTGAGGGCCCGTGGCAGGCCGAGGGCCCGTGACAGACCATGGGCCCGTGACAGGCTGTGGCCCCTGAGGCAGGCCATGGGCCCATGACAGGCTGTGGCGCCCGTGACAGACCGTGGGCCCGTGACAGGCTGTGGTCCCTGTGACAGGCCGTGGGCCCGTGACAGGCTGTGGCCCCTGTGACAGACCATGGGCCCGTGACAGGCTGTGGCCCCTGAGGCAGGCTGTGGCGCCCGTGACAGACCGTGGGCCCGTGACAGGCTGTGGTCCCTGTGACAGGCCGAGGGCC
>JASVER010000165.1:627352-691008 GCA_030449065.1 Oceanodroma leucorhoa
GTGACAGGCTGTGGCCCCTGTGACAGACCGTGGGCCCGTGACAGGCTGTGGCCCCTGAAGCAGGCTGAGGGCTGTCACAGTGCCCTGCCCTGAGCGCCTCAGCCAGAAACTGATGCCATTTGTTTTTATTTTGGCTCCCTTAACTCACGCCACCAAATGAGGCTGTTTTGGTGCCAGCTTTACTCCCCCCATCTTCCCGTGACCCCCAGCCGTRACATCAGTTAAAGGCAGGTTAAAGGTGCTTTGCTGGCAGGTGTGTCTCTGCGCCCTTGCGGGTCTTGGCTGGGTCCCCGGCTCCTCTGACCGGGGGCCTGGCCTGGCTCGCTCAGAGCCCCCAGGAGGAAGGTTAGGTGGGCCGGGGGACAAAGGAACAGCCCCTGGGGGGAGGYAAATGGCTCCCTGGGGCTCTGGGGGCAGCTGGGAGCTGTGGGAGTGCCGGGCGGGGGCTGCTGTAGGGCACATACCCCAGGCTGGCCCCGCTCACCTCATCGAGAACTTGATTAATATCGCAGTCAAAAGCATTTACATCCAATCTGAGAAAGTCATAGGGGTGATTCAGTTTTATAAAGGAGGAGTTTACTGCTGCGGAGGGCTCCTGCTACGTGAGTGGTAGCAGTTGAAATTAATATAGCGCACAGGAAAAGGAGCGTGGACTCCATGAGTAAAGCAGATAAACGCCTCTTTAAAAAATAGGGTTTTTTTCTGCTTCTGTAAGAAACTGCTGACATGGTCCCGGTCAAGTCACTTAACTTAGCCCTTGCGCAGACGCTGCTAACTGCGCCCACCCCGCAGTCTGGGTGCTCAGCTTTGATGTGTGGTGTTTGGTTTGCAGAAGTGGTGAAAAATCACAGCCGCAATGGGAACTAGTAAAAACCATTCTAGGAACGCATTAAATGCTATGAAATGCTGTGAGCTTCAAAAAAAAAAAAAAAATCAAGTCTAAGGTGGCTTAGAGTGGATACCCAAAATTAATAGACATATTTGACCTTAATCTGTCTTCCTGGACAAGTTTAATTATGGCAATTTCTTAACTTCAGCTCAAGCTCTTGTTTTAGAAATGTTAGTGTTCTTTTATTGCGTGGKTTTTTTTGTATTTAATATCACTGTGTTTTCAAAGGAAAAGCAAAAATTTCCATCTATGAAAATTTACTGGAGTGGAATAACCCAAGACTTTGGAGTTGCTTAAGATTAATTTCTCTTTCTAAATAAATTATTGTTTCTGAGATGAGCTCGAATTGGGAGTGAGAAGGAGGAAATTAGAGATACTGTTTCAAGAGCCAAATTTAAAAGGGAATCTTTTTCAGAATGGTATTGTTCCCTTTGTGAGCACAGTCTGTCCTGTCAGGAATCTTTCAGTGTAAAACATTGGGTATGATCTGATGATTAAAAACTGATGATGCACATTTTGATTTACACCAACTTGAGTCCTAGCATTTTTTTAGCCTTTATTATTTGTCTTATATAACTTAAACAAAAATGTAAAGTTTGTAATATCTCTGTTTAATTTGAAATATAAATATTTGACAATATAAAATGTGCTAAAACAGTCATATGTATGTATTAGTAGTACATCCTAATATGTATTATTAGTAGTACCAGTAATTTAGAAAAAAAGAAGCTTTATTAGTTACTTTCCGCAGGCTTTAGGTCAACTGTGGTTTTTCTTAGTTGATGATAGGAAGAAATGCTTGAYGTACTTTTGCTGTCCTCCTTTGAAAACAAAAGGCAGATGCTAGATTTCCAGAGGAGTTAACTTTAAGAAGTCTGCTCGTTGTATAAAAATGCATTTCTGATTTTCTGGAAGTTTGGAAGGCAAGCTTTGTAAAGAAATGTTGTATCTCTATGTGACATATATGATTTTACTATGTTTTACTCCTCTGTTTACAAGAAAAAAGCTGAAAATGTGACATTTTAGACACAAGCGGCAATTTTACATCTCTGTTTTTCATAAATTCGACATCGTTTACTCACATGGAATAATTTCGAGTTTGCTATTAAAAAGTGAAAGAAACCACCAGTGCCTTAGATTGAAGACTCTGAAGAAAGTAGTTATGAGACCTGCTGACGGTGTAGAAAAACTCCTTGGTTATATATATAAAAAAAATTAAACTGTTTTCTTCTTTCTTTCTTTAGGGCTAGTCTTGTGAGTAGGATTCTAACAGAGCAGGAGAACTCGTTGCTTGAGTGCACTTACTTTAGTTCCACATCTTATCCAACTCTAGGAACTTGAACTTGTCATTATCAGACACAGAAGGTCAATGCATTAGCCATGGCACTAGCTCTTTCATCTGGCCTTTCTGAAGAGGAAAAAAACAGCTTTTAATCTTAGCTTTTATAAAATACTGTGTATACTGGGATACATCCTAACTTGTCATTTTCTCGTCTGTTTTAGTGCTGGGGGATATCTGGAGATGCTTTATGATGCCACACAGATACACATGTCTGCAAAAGGCCTAATCTGAAGTGAATTTTCTATAAATAATAAACAACAAATAGGTTCCTTTTCGTTATATTAGCCCCAAAATAGGTCATGTACATTTGTTTTAAATGCGAACTTAACAATAAAGTAAATTCCCCAGGTGGAGAATTTGATGTGTTTGTGCAAATTTTCTGGACACAGTACAAAAAAAGCCAACACCTATATTTTACCACTTAAAATATTTATACATTGTCTCTTAAAGGCCTGTGTTTGAAATACTGTTTATAATAAACACCCTACTAGAGAACTAATAGTCACAGTGTAAACACTYGCCATTTGTTACATAAACACAAAGTAATCTGTATTAACTTTTTTTGTACAGAAACTTAGTGGTTTTGTTTGTTACCAGAAAAGTTGTCACCTTTGTCAGTTTCCTGCCTCCAAATAATCTTATTTTTCATTAGCCATGCTAATTTGTGGTGTCCTCTTCCCTAAGTCAAAACAAACCGATACTGAGTTATCCAGCTGGCTAAACATACAGGCAAGATGCAKTTCTAGCTCAGAATAACTTTCTAATAGGCCATACCTAGTTCTCAGACTTAAGTTGTTCAGTGTGCAAATATATTAATAGTAAAATGATAGCCTAGACTAGAGTAAATTGGTATGTTTAGTATGTCAGTACTTAAGCTAAAATAAAAGAAGGAATTGACTAAAAAGGAGGAGCAATGAGAAGAAAATCTAAATGCATGTATTTTCTGTAAAATTGCAGTCTTATACCTCAGGGGAGCAGGCTTTTTCAGCTCATGGTCCACAGGGTCTTGTGGTTCCACGGGCTTCTTCTCAGGAAAGGTGATTACGGAAAGCAAGCCTGTGTCAGTAGGCTTTCACTCTCTAGGCTGTGTGCCTCCACTGGAAATACTRATATGGTTTTCAAATTGAAAAAAAAAGGCTGAAAAGACTGCCTAGGCAATCCTTTTAATGGTCCCCCTGAATGTAAGAACGAATATGTTAAATTCTGTGGGTAACTACAATATAAAGGAAGGCATATCTGAGAAATAGGTAATTTATTGTGGTTGTTTGGAATTAAAATGGCTATGACACCTATTGTAATTTTCRTACTATTTCTGCCTAATATAATGGTGTTTGGATTTTAATTGGAGTCTTTAAGTGCTACTATAATACAAATAACACAGTAGTATTAGACAAAGGTAAAATGCTAAAAATTGTAGTGCCACATTTTCCAGCTTGTGTTCTTCCGTGGAGCTAGCTAGAATCTTAAGTTCTGTGTGTCACCCACTGTAATATACATAATTTCTTCGTCCCTATTCATTTTCATCCCTGAGATGCATTGTAAAAGTGTAAATCCATCACTAGATAATTTTCAGTTCCATTATTTACAAAAATGAATAGTTAAGCAAGTCATTGTTATTAGTGGGATGCTATTGTTGTTTCACAGAGATAGGGACTGCCAAGGTCTTGAATGATGTACACTTGAATGTTCTTTCAAGATACTTGTACCTGTTTCATTTGGGAGGAGTTTCACTCATGTAAAATCAAACAGAAACAATTTTAGTAGCCTCTGAAAAGAGAAGAAGGGAAAATGGATATTAATGAACTATTTAATATTCTGCTATGGAAGAGATGCAGTGATTTTGCTGTTGACACTTTTGCATGGAATTAAAGAGATCTGGTGGTTGTTTTACTCGTCTGTCTTTGTTCCTGAAAGACTTTTCAGTGTCATCAGATTTAGTTTTGTAACCTAAGAGATATTTTACAGACATGCAGACAAGAAAAAAACGCTTCTTTTTCATGAAATTCATTGGTATTCAGAACATGGTCCTTTGATGAATTTTGGCTAAAGCTTTAATGAGATTTTTATTTCCTGAACTTATGTTGGAAAATAGGTAGGCTCCATGATTCACAATTCTGAATAAGGATTTTTTTTCAAGAATATTTCTGGCTCATTGTTTATTACTCAATATTTTATTGATTTGTGAGTTGAGAAGTTCACAGTGAAGGTGGAACAGTTTAGAGCCGTAGATCTTTGCTGCATGGTCTGCATTGACGTGCTTGCTTGCTACATTCAGGTGAGCATTCGCAATTCAAGGTTACGCAGACAATACCGTGGCAGAAATAATATAGGGTAGCTGCAGAATTCTTGGTGTAGATGCGCCGTTATATCAGATGTCTGCTGGTTTATTAGTTCTTACTTGTTAACACCAAATCTTGTTTGCACCTGTCCGTACGCTAACGCCTACGTTGAAGCAGTGCTGGAGGGAGAAGGGCAAGGCAGGGGTCCTGGAGGCCCCCGGCCGCAGACTCCTTTGTGAATTGTTGGTGTTGTGGTGTTCTTTGGSTGTACTCGTTGTGTGAAGCATGATGGCATTGGTAGTAGAGCCTTTACCTCTTTGATGTAGGAGAACCTGTGGAGCCTTTAACAGAGGAATCTATAGAAATGGTTGTCTCCTTTTTTCTGACTCTTATCTTTTTTAATTATGCAGTATCAGTCAGTACATGTAAGTTCCCTTTAAGTTTTSAGCTAATGATACTGTAATGTCAGTGGCTTGTATCTGAGACTGGTATTTTCAAGAAACTGTGCTGTGAAACAAGCAGATTTACATACTTGCTGCATAAATGTAACTAGATAACCATTTGTGTTTATTTCATGTTTAGTAAAATCTTTCATCATGGGGCTGGTTGTTTCACTGCACATGGACAAGTAATTTGGGAAGCTTTCCACAAGCTCTCATTGAATGGTCTTGGATTGTATAACCTTTCTTGTGTTCCCATACTATGCTACTCACAAAAATTCTCGTAACTCAAAAACGTTTGATTCATATGACTTACCACATTTTGATAACTTACATGTGTTCTGGCATGTTAAAAATAATAGGAATAYTCATGTTATCGTTGTAGCTTGTCCTCTGATTTACTTAAAATCAGTTTTTCAGGGTCATAATGCTTACAGAAATACTTTGGTGTTGACTGAAAAGAAGGGTGTATCAATATATAATCTTAGCAGTTACTGAAAATTTTTGAAAGAACAATTCAGTAGCAATAAGACCTTTTTTGCTGCAGAGCCAGTAAATAGATAATGAACTTGGGGCGATATTATGTATCTTTGTATTTAACTGTGAGTGTTAATAGTGTGGAGCATTATCTAGTAGTTTTCCTCATTGTATCTAAGAAATTATTTTTGAAGGTATTTTCCACATCATTACAGTGATATGGCTGTTGGCACTGAGAAAAGTTCTTGACCAATTTTCATTTTAATACACATTAATGARTGGAAAATCGAATAGTGGTTCACACTCTGAAGGTATTCTTCTCTTCAGGTACACAGTGGCRGGCGATGTTGCTTGGGGCACCGTCGGTTGCCCTGGGTACTGGGTACGTGGTGGTAAGCCGCGCCAGTCAGGTGTTCCCACTAAGTGGAACTATAGCATGCTTATCCTCCATCACATTCATTTGTTTTTCTAATCCAGATGTATCTTATTCAAAATCACGATCCTAGATTTTCTACTTTTCTCTTGATTCATTTCCTTTTGCTTCTTGGATCCTGCATCTAGCTCCATAGAGACTGCTCCTTGACTTTCCAGTCTTGCCTTCCATATTTAAGTTATTTTCCTGTCTCCTTTTCCCTCTACCACTCTTGGGGATTAGATTTTCACTTATGCTGTGGGTGCCTAGTCTATTTAGGCTTCTCTGATCCTTTATCATGTTGGGGTTCGGTTTGTTTTTATTTTAAGACTCATTTTCTGTTGTGTGCAGCTCCCTGCTCTGTTCTTGTGTTGGTATCTGCCCGGTGGAAACGCCTCTCATTATAAGTGACCTCCTTCTCCTTCTATATTTTTCTCTCCTTCAGTTCAGGAAACATCAGAGAAGAACATTTAAGAATAACAATGTTTTTTACAGCTAAGGTCRGAGGAGTAGGGAAACTCTAGGCATCTAGCCCAGCGCGGAGAGCTCCTCACGCTGGAGCAGCGTGCTATTATGTCCGTTGCAAATGATGTCACTTTTCACTGTTAGAAATGATCTCAGATATTAATTGAGATTGTAATCTAATACAGTTCGAYGTTTGGAGATGACAAGATATGTTTGGACTGTTTAAAATTGCAGTACCTGTTTTAGACCATCTTATCTTGCAAACCCTGYAATCTGTTCTCAACTTTTTAAAAAGGAAGTATAATGTATCTGCTTAACTGCTTGAAGCTTCTTTTCCTCTGCAAAGTCTTTTTCCAGGGAGAAGAAATTTATTGACTGGATGTTTCAATTCTTATTAATATCTGTATATTTTAATTTTCGAGCCCAGAAACGTGAGGAATCTGTGAAAACTGTCCATGTACCCCTATTCTGTCTATTTGACACAAGCACTTTTAAGATGTGACAGATGTTTGAAAGGTAAAACACTTCTTTTGGTGATTAGTTTTGCCCTGATTGGCAGATTTAAAAATAAAATTAAAATATTGTTTTGACACACAAAAGAAGAGTCACATAATCTATATTTGGTGCCTCTTTCATATGGTTTATAATGATTGACTCTTGGGCCTTATCCTTCTGAAAATATTAACTGGTGCTTTCTTCAAAGGTGTTCCTCCATCTGCAGCATTCGTTACAATTTGGTTCGTGTTTTTCAATCTCTGTATCGATAGATTAAGGAGTAGAAAGAAGAGGTCTGTTTGCTTGGTAGCTTTCCATTGTTTTTTCCATGCAGAAATACAGATTACGGAAGTAACTTGGGCTGATTTGGCTTTTATATGAGGGCAGGAACACAAGGCGCTTGGAGACCGGCACTCTGTATGGCCGTGACCAGAGTGCCTTTTGAGCGTAAACTCAAACCTATGGTGAGCACAAGCCCACCTTGTGTTCATAGCCTAATCTGAGTTGAGTTTGGCTTTGGTCATACGAAAGGAGGGGAATCCTGAGTCTGCAAGGCCGAAGTCAGCTCCTCAYGTCCCTTTAGACTGCCTGGCCGTGACCACGGTGCTGCCGTCCCGGATCACAGATTGCTTCGTAGCTATGTCAGCTCCTGGCACTGAGCAGAACGGGTGCTGTGCTCTGCCCTAGGGCACGGGGAATTCCTGTGCCAAAGAGCTGTGGGGTGGCTGAGGACAGCCGAGGGGGTGGCTGAGGACAGCCGAGGGGGTGGCTGAGGACAGCCGAGCTGCCGGCTCGGACCGTGCCGCGGTGCAGACGCCTGCCCACCGCGTCCCCCAGCCAGCGGCTGCGTGCCGGAGGAAGGGAAGGGTGGCTGGGGGTGACGGCCTTCGCATCGCGGTCTGCCGCGGGGGGACCAGGCTGTGCAGAGAGGCACGGGAGGCGACAGTGGGTTAACACTGCGTGCATACAATATTATTGCTGCCCCAATATTCTGATATTGTATGCGTTTGAGATGGCAGTATTAGCATGACACCAATATATACTGCTGTGGAACCACACTAGTACTGTTGCAACCTCTCTCATAACATACCTTTACTTTTAGACTAGAAAGGAAGACCATAGGAGATTTTTTTTGTCAGTCAAACAGACAAGAAAAAATTCTGTTTGTTCACATCCAACCCCTGCTAAATTTGTGTTTTTCATTTATTTGTGCTAGCTACTTTCTGGATTTATCCTCAACAAGAAGTGGAATTACTGAATTGATGCCCAGGATTTGAGTATCCTGTGTTACATCCTACAGTCCAGAAGTCTTTCATATATGGTGAGAAAACCTCTTCCTTTGTATTTCCAAGCTGAGTTCCAAGTGCAAGTACTTACTATTGTTTAAATGAGTTTTATGTAAAAGCTGTCCATTTTTCAGCTTTCAGTGTAACACAGTCTGAAGGTGTATGAATTGCGGCCACAGTGTGAGTTTAAGGCTTTAGCACGTAGATTAGCTAATTGTGTATTTTCAGAACATAGCTCTGTATTTGAGCATTGAAAGACCATACCAACAATAATAATTTTGGCAATAATGATAAGCTTCATAATTTTTTCTGGGGCAGTTGCAGCAGTAAGTGATCTGCCTGTRTTAATGGCCGCAGAATATGTAGGTGATCTCTGCCTGAATATGCATTTTTGCAAGGAGAAGCTTTGTTCCAGACTCTTACACTGTCCTGGGAGAGTAATTTCTGAAAATATGATATAAATGCAAATCTGTGTTTAAAAATATTGAAACAACTGTGTGCATTGGCTGGTTGCTTGCTATGGTATATTGTTTCCACAGTAAGTTTGCTGATGATGTAGACAGTGTAATTTTATTTTGATGTATTCAAATACAATATGCAATATTATTTATGAGAATATAAGATTTTTTTTTTCTTCATTATCTAGTACTAAGTATGCTTTGCTTCTCTGTCATCAGTGCTATGGTGGTCTACTTGCACAGTTGAATTTTGGCCAAATTAACTTGAATTGAAGAGGGGGGTGGGAAAGAAGGCTTCTCTTCTCTTCACTTTGTGCTAATAACATAGACAGGTTTGTGGAATCACTGCAGCAAGTTTTAAATGATGTATGAAATGAAAAATTCCTGTCTGATGCACAGAGTGAGTACAGCCATTGCTGTCTATGAAATAGCTGCTGTGAGAGGCTATTTGTTCTAATACTATTTCAGACATGCCAACTTTTAATTTTTTAAAAAACTTAAGTTTTTATGTGAAAGACATAAGTCTTTCACAGAAACAAAAAATTGTTAGAAAAGTCTTTTAAGATGCTGCGTGAGTAAGTACCCTAAGGAAGTTTTCTAGTTTTTTGTATGTTTTTGTTTGAGCCTAATCAGTATTACTTTACAGTATGACATATGGATATGATGATGGTGGTGAAAATGCTTTGAACTTTCCTAAAGTGAGATTTTTAAAAGCTGAATGATAGGATTTGCGATCAGGAGTCCAGTGAAGTAGTTTGTTTGAGAGGTATAGTGGGTTTAGGAACTAGAGTAGAGGTGAGAGTGATATCCAGCCAGGAATCAGGAGTTCAAGTTTTGTGGGGTGTGTCATATATTTGCAAGGTTGATAYAGAGTAAGAACTCTTGGGCAGCGATACAGAACCCTCTTTTTTGGTTTTCCTTCTTAGTCACCCAAACTTTTTTCCTGCACTTAATGACATATGGCTCCTGGGGGGAAAAATGAGATTATTTCAATTAAAGCATACGTACAAGAATCCAAAGTACCATTGTCTTGGTTAGTTAAACATTTCTATTTTCTAGCATTTGAGTTTGATACATCTGTGTTGTTCTAAAAATGTAGTTTTGAAATTTTATTTAAGGAATGTGTGCATAGGTAACTACACACATATAAAATATACAGACTTACGTGTATATAGTGTAAGAACATAGTGTAAGAAATATGTCTAGATAAGAGGACATTATGGCTGATAAAAGTATTTGGTATATTCAGAAAGAGAAATCTTGGAGTTACTTAGCTTGGAGAGATATTTTCTCATGACTTCCTAGAGTCAAAAAAGCAAATGCTGCCTAGGCTTTTTCTTCTGAAAACTTTAGCTGCTTCTTTCTTAAATATATGTTAATCTTACCTCCCAGCTACATCTGTTTACACTCTGTTTAGGCTTATGGTTACAGTAGAAAGTATATATTAATTAACTATTTTTATTTAAATTTTAAAAAGCCAATAAAATCCTTTAAAACCATGAGAAATTATAATCTAGTGGTGTCAGTTAGTTTCAGGGTCTTTTCTCTAGTGGCCTTACTCCCCTACTGCTAAGTCTGTTCTCATCTTTCCTATGCAATAGTTCAGATAATTGTGAAAGTGTATGAAAACCTGCTATACTTCTCTCTTTCACAAAGCTTACCTATGGCAGAAATTCTAAAAAATTGGCTCTGATAGGACATCCATGTCAAACGTATATCGAATGCAGTTGTTTTCGTAAAGGCAAAAAGAAAAAAATCATGATGAATAACATTTTGTCGGATGAAAACACACACCGGCCCCCCGGAATCTTGAAAATCTCGAAGATGCAAAAGGGTTTCTGTATCGTTTATGATTCGTAAGTGGATCAGTTTTATTAAAATCCACAGGAGCCCTTTGTTCATTTAGTCAGTCAAGAGAGCTGCCCATCAGTCACTGTTCTATGCAGGAGCATCCTTCTGCAGCTTTAGACTGTTTTTTCAATAACTCCTTGGTGTAAAAAAATCAACCAATTATGCCACTGAAGTACAAAGGTGATTAACTCTAGAAGATTTTTTCATCTTAGTTTTATAGACCTACCAAAAGTGATCTCTCAAGCACAGAGAGCAAGTTACAGTACCCTTTCTGCATAGAGTATTTCCATATGTGTGTCTCCAAACCTCTTATCATATAATTTTGTTGTGTTTTTAAATTGCTAGTGGTCAGGATTTTTTACATTAATATTGAAAACAATTAATACTGGAAGGAAAATAATTTTTATATTGTGCTATCAGGTTTCTTAGAAAGGAGAAAACAGTGTCTGCAGAAATTGAAAGCACTTTCATAAATCTTGCTTCATTATTAACCTTCAATTTTTTTTTAGTATTTTCACGTTGTGTTTCTGTTCTCTAAAACACGTACTTCCTAACAGCTTGGCTGTTCTGCTATGCTCATGTGAGCAACGTTTTAAGTGGTTAGATTGTAAGAAGGGGACAGCATATAGATGGCTTTTAAAACCAGCATCTAATTTGTTTGTTTTCATGATAGTCAGTATTGCCCTTTCTTAGTTTCTCAATATTGTTTCTTTCATTCAATATCTGGGACTTCAGAACTGCCTGACTGATCCATCTGGTCGGATTTCCCATCTTCTGTGCTATCCTGTCAGAGCAGGAGTGCAAAACTCAAGGAAGTGAGGAACAAAAACCTAAATTCACTAGTGTTGGATCGTACTTTCATATTACCAACGCTTTTTATGCCCTCCTTTCTCCAGGTCTCCCAAACCAGGATCCCAGTCTGCGCTTCTGGTATTTCATTCTCTTCTGTCACACATACCTGCACTCCCCGCTGCAGTTCCTGTGTGTGCAAGCCTGTGCTCTGGCTCTCCARCTCTCAGGGTTGTTCAGGGCTGCTGCTTTGCTGAGGATCAGGTCAGAAACTTTTGTAGGCACTGTGGAACAACCCACGGCTGTTAGGCAGCCTGTTGTCACTGTGTCAGCAGGAGCGGGTTGTTCGGCGAGCCGAGCACCTGCTGCGTGGTGAATACTGCTGCTGTAGCTGGTCGGGGTAACCGGTCACCAGGAATCAGCTTTTACAAACTGCAGTCACTGTACATTTGGCTGTGGCCACATACCTGCCGTTTGGCTGGGGCACAGCAGTCAGTTCTGACAGCTGATTCATGGCGAATACTCCTTTGCAGGGTCTGCTTAGCTCAGAGTAAGCAGTCACAGAGAAGTGGCCACTGCACACAGCTCAGTAACAGGAGGGAGCAGGAGCTGGTCTGCTCAGTGTTCCTGGTATCTTCAGTCTCTCCATCTCTTTCCCCTTCTTCCTCTGTTGCAGTAGTTTGCACCTCTTCCATTATAATGCTCTTCTCCTCAGACCTGCCTTTTCCCAAACTCCTTCGGCCATCACCTGAAAAAGAGTTCTTGCACCCAGAGCCCCTGTAGGTAGCCCGTTGCCTGATGGCCAAGGTGGGCGGTGGTAAGCYGCTCTAGTCGTCTTTCAGCTTCTCAGTAAAGCTGGCTCTGTTTATACAGCGAGGAAAAAACACAGCATCAGACAGAGAATATTTTTGTTCTCCTCTTGTTCTCTTTTCTTTGAGTTGTCTTGGGTCAAATTACTGAATTTCTTTGTATCTTGGTCTTACTCTTTGTTTTAAAATGTTTTGAAATCTGTAGAGGGCAATTACCCTTTTTTAAAGTATTGATTATTGTTTCAAGTATTTGTTAGCATACTAAAACATGTTTTGTTCTTATGAGGAAACTGTTCTTCATTCCAGATTATAATTGTCTTTTGACCTTGAAAGTTGAAAATGAAGGTGTTACCTTTATGTTGATTTAGTGTCGATAACATTTTTTATGTTATTACAAATATGAATTAGACTTTGCTTTACTGGAAATGGATGATTTTGGAATGCATATACTGTGGAAAAAAGAAATAAGGGGTRAAGTGATAGTTGCATGGCAATTATATAGTAGAATGTGATAAAATAAGAAGCAATAGCATGAATAAAACAACCATTTTTTTACTAAAATTTTGTTTGACACAAAAAAAGCTTCTGCTTGGTTACTGCGAAGCATTTAATACTGAATCCTAACTGGTTTTGACCAAATATGGGGGTGGATACTAGTCTCTGAAAACCTAATAGAAATAGCACTAGGAGTTGTGACTTAAATTTCTAGCATGAAAAAAGTACTGCTTATAAAGGAAAAAGTTTTTATTCTCTGTGATAGCCAGTAGATTGCTTCACCTTACTGTCATTTAGCTGAGCTTAGCAGATGCTTCAGAGCTGCTTATGGCAAAAACCAAATCCTTACATTTGTTTTAAATGAAATGGAAGAATGAAAGTAGTCTACCACTTAATCTCTGCTTTATTTCAAAATGGCAAAATTTTGGAAATTAACAAAATTTATTGGTGAAATCATCTGGACTGATGAATTTAAGAACTTGAGTGTTGGAAAGTCAGGAAGTGTGTTGTAAGTCAAAGGAAGAAATGCTATCTGGAAATTGCATTCTAAGCAGAAGGGAAGAACCTGCAGGAATGGACTGTCAACCTACTTGTAAAAGGAATTCTTTCAAAAAAACCCTTGTATGCACACATACCACCCCTCCCAAGACAGAGTAATGGGGAGTCAATAAATAGTGGGAACCTTGTCAGCACAGACAAATTACAGATTTTAGTAATCAAGTGGAACAAAATCATCATTAAAAAAAAAAAAAAAAAAAGTAAATAGTCAAAGGTTCCATAGTCTCATAACTGAAAAGAGAAGAACTAGCAGAGTGTTAGGATGGGCTTAAGGACAGCTCGGGCTTGTTCAAAACTTCTTCAGTACTAAAAGGATTAATGTGCTTTAAGTTAGATGGTAGCGTCCATCCAAAAATTTTGAAAGGACTGCCACATAGAGCTGTATGTTCTGTATTGCAGACTGACTTTGTTTAATATAAGAAAGAATAATACTGCGGCAACATGAAGGAAAGAATTAAAGATAGGAAACTTAATGGAAAAAGGAATAAAATGAACTTGCCAAAGATCGACTGTTCCAGAAACATTCAGTTTCTTCCTTTAATACTAAAAAATATTATGAGTAAAAAGTGCTGCAAGCCTCTCCTTTCTTGAGTCCTGTAGAGCAACTGATACAATGACACCATGGAAAATATTTATTTCAAAAGTAGAAGATTGTTTGCAAGAAGTGTAGTGCAAATAAAAGAGTTTTTGTGTGCTGAAAATGAATTTATCAGACTGTATGGAAGTTACTTGTTCCTCGAAGATCCAGCTCTTTTTATACTTCTTATTTTTAACTCTTCTATAAAAATCACACATGGATTACTGAAATTGGGCTGAAGACCCAATGCTGGGAGATGCTGTTAGTAGAGTGAAAGTTTGGGACATAAAATAGGAAGAACTGGATGACTTTGAAGAAGTAATGAAAATAAGGTGAAATCTAATAGATTCCAGTACGAATGGCTTTTGCTGTTAGCTGAAAGGRTAGCGTTTGCTAGGGACGGGGGTGTGTTAGCCGGCAGCAGCGGGATGTGCCACCAACATGAAGTGTTAGTGAAAAAGCCAAGCGCAACCCTGGGGCAGGTGAAGGAATCAGTAATTCCAGAGAGGTTACCAAAACACTGGTGTCGTCGTAGCAACTGGCAAGCGCTCATCTACGTACCGTAGCGATGTGAAATCAGGACTATCTCTTGGTTGGAGAATAGTGCACGGGGGATACATCTATATCTAATCATTACTCAGGGCTGTAACAATTAACATTGAGTCAAGACTTTGTTTTTCTTTAACAAGGAAAGTACGGTAGGTCGTTTCTCCTAATGATGCTCTCTGAATGTGTTCGATATAAATGATTTGGTAATCTGACAAATAGGAAGAATAACATGAAGTGCAAGATTACTCTTTTTTTCTCATGAAATGTGTTAGAGATACTATGACACTGGTAGCAGGTGGAAAAAGAAAACAGTTCTTGAACTCTTTACTAAATTGATACATTAATCGGAATGACTTTTCCAAAAAAGAAAGAAGAGTCCCATTTTGCTTGGACTCTATCTTTCCTATTTTCCTTTTTCAGAAATAGAAGATTAGGAGGTGTCTGCAACAATGTGATAAAATGTTCCTGCAAAATTGTATTGTATTTTCGCCTTGAGTCGACGGCGAAATGAAGTTGTTCGCTTTCAGTGCTGCTTTGTTTTTGACCCCTTTTTGTGAATTCTCTGAGGAAAGAAACATATTCCCATCTTTTATAGTAATCAAATTTATCTGGCATCTCTCAGCCTCTTGCATTACTTATGCTACAGTTGGCCAGCCTTGGGAAGGCTTTAGCGGGTTTATTTATTTATTGTTCTAAAGTGAAGGTTTTTGACTTGAGGTCCCCATATGATCCTAGGGGATTTTAAGAGAAAAACTGAAAGTGCTTTCTGCCATTATTTTGATGTAGTTATTTTCAGTGAAACTATTAAAAAAAAAAAAAAACAAAAACCACACCACCCAAAACCTAAACAAAAACCCCATGTGTCCAACCTCCCAAAGAAACATTCGGCTATTGAGAGAGAGAAGAAAAAACTTCGTTATCTTAGTTGTGTTGGAAATGTTCTCATTTTGTGGTGAGAAGGTCAGTGAGGCTGATGTCATTGCATTTAGTTTTAGTGAGAATTTCAGTTTCATAATTGTCCATATGTGCTAATGAAATTTCTTAAACATGCCTAATAGCTTTTAATGTCCCCGTGTTTAGTAAATTGCATCACAACCTGTAAATATTAGCTGTCTGGGGCTAGTTGCTATGAGACTAGAAACACCCTTAAATCTTACTGAAGGGAGAGGATACGGGCRGGTACATTCCAGTGGAACCAGGCAGCTTCTGTGGTTCATGTATTCAGTATTTTGCTCTAAAGCCCTGTGAAAAATAGCACTTGTATGTTCATGAAACATAGATGAAAATTCAGCATAAACAAAACTGGCCCTTGTTCTGTTGGTTGATGGCAACAAATTACATTTTTCCAAGAATGATATACAGTGAGGCATATATAGTAAATATATGTATATATTAGGTGTATAATCAGCAAGCAGTCTTTTATCTCTTGCCTTCTCAGTCAAACTGGAAATGATGCAGACAATCCTGGAACAAATGACTTCACAGAATTTCAAGCTTCTTACAGGCTCAGAGTTTACAACTGGCTTATACTTTGTTAACATGTTTTGCTTTTTGCAATGTCTTTAAAAACAAGCAAGCAAAYACATTTCTAGCTGAGTTTATTTTCAGTAAGTGAAGTAAGTTWGAACATCAGGATTTGAATGTATAAAACAGAAACACTGAAGGTGCCCTGTGGCATACAGCTGAGATTAAATGAAATCAAAGCACTAATATAGAGATGGGTAGTTTTTTCTTTAAAGGTAAACCAGTTGTTTTTGCAGCGGTGCACTTGCAGCTTGAGTCTGCTGAAAACAGCCGGTGGGGAAAGAAGCAGAAAGGAATTGACAGTGTTACAGCAGGAAGAACTGTGTGTACTGCAAAAACTGGGGTTTATTGGCTGCTGCTTGCYATAGAGGTTCCACAGAAGGTGTGAGATACGCTACAATTAGATGTTTTACTTAGTCCTGAAAAGTGTAGCTTGTTCAGTAATTTAATGTTATTGTAAATATTATTTMTAGAAATACATAAGCGTGCATCCCATTTCAAGTATTTTGCCTCTTTTCCAAGGGACTTTCCTAAGGTACTGCTTTTGCACATTSTACAATAAACAGGACATTTTCAGTCATCACAACTTTGATCTTAATGTTCGCTAGATTTAAAAACAAACACAGCTTTTATAAGAAGTCTCAAATGTTTAACTCATCTTTGGAATATTTTTGAAGATGTACCCCACAGTATTGACTGTTACAATCTTGGGCAAAAAAGAGAGCAACCTYTATTATAAAATACAAGGATCACTTAAAAAATATGTTGCAATAATATTAAGGTGAAATGGAAATTGAAGACAGGAAACTCAAATTTAAGACAGACTGTCAATCAGAAAGTCAGCCTGAAGAGTATCACTAGAGATCTGAGAATAGTGCATTAATATTAGTCTTCTGCTTCAGCTCAGTGTAGTATCACCTTAATTTTTTTGTRGTTTAAAATAGATTCTCCAGGCTATTCTTTAAATTAGGCTTAGACAGAGGGAAATTAGCAAAAGTCAAAGAAAAGCAAAGAAAGGTAGTGCTACATAAAAATAAGATTTTTGTTGAATATACTTTGTCTTTTTCTGAAAACCCATTTCTTTTAGTAGAATGCCTATTGACCACATTCAACTTTGTCACAGCTTCTTTTGTAACTTCTGTTTCTATTGCTGTTTGTTCATCAATTTATTTCTATATTTGAAAAAATGAAATGCTGATTATAAGGGAAATAAAGCTRTACCGGGGTATCATCAATTATTTTGCTTTCAAATACGATTTATTTGACTAACAACCTTAAAAGCTTTGACTGATTTGATTTTATTTTATGCTCATGAAATCCACAGAAGGCTGACCTAGCCGTCTTCCTCATCTTCTACTTTGTAAGTCCCAAATGGTATTCCCTCTCTGATTCTTTGATCCTATGAAATTTTTCTTAGAGGAGTAAACAATGATAGTAAGAAAATGTTCATATTACATTTTAGATGTACATACCAGTGTAGAGGGATTTTTATTGCAGGAGAAAAATAAAATCCTTGTCACCTAAACTGCTAATTATGTTTGATAAATGTATGGTATATATTTAATGCAAAGAGAATTTAGGAAATAATACACCTTGTGTAATTACAGCGACCGAGCTACTTCCATCAATCTAATTTTTCTGATTCAGGTTCATTTGCATTGCATTATTTTTATTAAATGAGCTTTCGGTGGAAGCCCTGCTCTCTGTCAAGAAGAAGAATCAAATACTGAAATATTTCAACGTGCATAAATCCAGTTTGCACATCACATGCATCATGCATGGCTGCTCCATCGCAACAGGAATGCATGCGCATTCGTAACAGACATGCAAGCATGCACAACCATGGCCATCTCACATAGGTGTTACGTGTAGCAGCGGAAAAAATGTGCCTGTACATAGTGAATATCTGTAACTTCCCCTTAGCTTTGGTTGTCTCTACACGTACACATGGTCGATTGGAACCGCAACAGTTTTCTAATGCCATCCTCAGTGCAGTGGAAGAATTTGGGGCAGTGGAGGAGGTTGTGAAACCCCTTCCATTGGGAAGTTGGTTATAGTTCCTAAACAGTATGTTCTAAGGAAAACTGGGCTTCCTCATGTAACACTAGTCTGGAATGGTCTTGGTTCTCCTAACCTGGTCGTATACTCTTGTTCTTCCAATATTTTCCAAGTAGGAATCAAATCATGTTGTATCGGTYAGTGTGTGTTAATAAAACAGTTTGCCGATTCAGCAGAGCAGGCTGTACAGAGTGAAAGAAACGTGTGATTGGGACGGGTGGGAAGAGAGAAGAAAGGGACTCTGTTACAGGCGTGCATGAGTTTCTGCACCCGAAATGGAACGCTGTACATTTCTACCCATTAATGCAACTGGTCCAACTTCACCCAGATGTTACCGTTCTGGCAGCTTTAAACAAGAGCTGATCATTTTGCTCCCCCCTTCACAAAACTGCTGCTGCTGATCCAGAACAAGATACTCGTGATCTTAATTAGTATCCCAGAAATGGAGTAAATGTGTAAAGATAACTATCATATCTTTCTCTTTCTGTTCTTTTTCTGTCCTTTCTRTCTCTGCAGTACTTTTGTGATGTAACTGTTTTTCACCATAATGCAGTGTTGGAAGTCTCCTATCTGATATTTAGTGAAAAATAGCCTCTCTCCCCTAATCCTCATTTCCTCCCACCCAATTTCCAAGCTTCAAATAAAAAAAAAAATAATTTGGAAACACATTTCTAGTGACAATAGTGCTAACTCTTAGTATGTAGTCATAATGATTAGTGAAGATGAATATAAATTTAGGTTAGTGTCTTTATAGTTTTCTTTAATAATTTTCTTATTTTTACCTGCTATGGTTAATTTTCCATTTGTTGCTCTAGAATGGACTTGCTCTTAAAAGTAGAACATTCATATTACATTAATAATTTAATGGATGAGAGTTGAAATAATTCAGATAGAGCAAACAACATATTTTCAAATATGAATCCTTTTATGTAGTATCCAGAATTGTTCCCTGCTGTCAGTGTATGTGAAAGTGTTGAGACACACTAAATAGTCATGCAGCGTCTCTCGTATGTTTTTTTTCTTTGAATGGAGGTTGTTTTCAGGCACCTGCCTTTTGCGGTTTACATATCTGTGAATTTAGGATCACTTCTAAATGTTCGCAATCATAATATTTATAATATGTTAATTTGTTAATTACATTAGGAAATGTTCTTTTRTAAATAAATGCAATGTGTTTGTCAATGTCTGTAAGAGAAGCTTACACTCGCAAATTGCTCTTGATAAGGCATTTGTGAATAGCGGTGAGTAGGCAYGGAGCGTTACTGGGGAAGGGTGAGATTATCTCACAGCAGTTGTCTTCTCCTCACAGCCATTCTTTTGTCTCTGGTATCTCCCTTCCAGAGTTCATGAACATATAAACTTCGGAAACAGGAAAAAATGTGTCCTTTGTTGTAGTTGTAGCGCACACAGAGAGAAGGAATACTGAAAGAGGGAAAGTAAATAGATGTTTTGGCTGTTTGGAGACCTGCTTCCTAGTAACCGTTAACACCATGTTCTGCATATTATTTGTTGTTCAACTTCAGTTTGTCCTCCCAAAGGCAGAAACTTCTAAACGACCGATTCTTCAAATACCACCCAGTCGTCTTTGTATTGTAGCAAATCTGGTTGATAAGCCAACTTCTCAAAAAGAACACATAATAAAATGGCTACTGATAGGAGAAGCAAAGAATGTAAGGCGGTTCAATTTGCCATCACGAAGTTTTGTTGCATAGTACAGGTATTTGACTGGGAGAGAGAAACAAATGTGGAACAAGAAACAAAAATCCAAAGTAAAAAGAACTTGGTAAAGAGGAAGAACACAAAGCAGCAGTATTTGGGAAGTGAGTGTCCAGCAAAGACAAAGCTGGAGGCCAGTGAAAAACCCAAAGCAACCCCTCTCTGAAAGAGGGGAGGATGTTTGAAACCCKAACGTTTGTCAAGATGCTCAGGAAACTGTTTTGAATATGCATTTAAACAAAAATAGAAGATGATACTAATACTGTATGTCAGCTGAAAGACCAACAGTAAGCTGTCAACTTGTGGCATTCCTGCGGTGGAATGTAAGTCTAAGATGAGTGGCAAAGATACTGTGCGTAGGGGGAAGGCTGTGGGTAGTGGCTGTGTTGCTTTCCTTTAAAATAAATCAGTTCATCTTTGTATCTGGAAATAACATTTTCTGAAGGTTGCACTTAGTCACATCTACCGTATCAGTGTAATAGGTTAACATCCTACTCTGCCCTGAATCAAAGAAATGTTGATCGTACAGCAAATTTATGCCTTTCCCTTGTCTCGGAATCAGTGTTGCTTCTCCCAGTGACTTTAGATGGGACTCTCCAAAAGCAGAAACCTTGGTACTGCAGGTTATCCTACAGTATTTCTAAAAACACACTCAGCAGTCTCGAGCTCTAGTGTTAATGGCTGCTAAAGGGTTGGACAGCATTGGAGGAATTTTTATGAAGCAGCTGTCATCTGTCCTTTGGAAACGCATAAGAAAATAAGACGACAATTTGGAGTTTTGATTTGCCAGTTGACTCTTCATTACTGTCCAAGCAGCTCTATAAGTAAAATGAAGTAAATCTTGTAACTGTAAGTTCTTACCACTCTCCCGATTAAACACTCTTCTCACGCATGACCCTTTTGCAACAGAGTGCAACAGACAAAAGTAAAACAGTTTAATTTTTTCAGAATACTTCTACTCAGTTACAGATTAGTTAAAGTTTTGAGAGTTTCCTTTAAAAGGACACTGACTGCAGCTTTGATTACTTCAAAATAAGTGGAGGATATTCCACATAACTTCATTTAGTGTAATGATTAATGTTAATAGATGAAGACTTTTTTCCCCTTAAAATAACTGCAATTCATTAAATCCAATTCATTGGCAAGAAAGCAGTGAACTGATTGTAAACTGTTAAGTCTTAGGACTGGTTAAAAATAATTCATCMTGTGTACCAAGTGCATTAATTCTCTGGAAAACAAAGAGTAAATAATTTCCATTAATTTAATGGGAATAATGAGATAACGGCACAGTTTCTATGGTGTGTAATAATTACATGTTTTATTTGAAAAATAGGATACTGTAAAGTGCTACATATTGTTACTGCTAGTGTAAACACTCATGTTTATTAAAGTAAATGTTTTTTTCAGATCTAGATAGTCACCGGTAATTGTTAAAACCATTGCAAGAGACATCAGATTTTTTAATTTTTTTTTTTTTTTTAAACTTAAACCAATAATTTGCATCTGAAGATAAAATGTGGAAAATAATTGCTTATCCTGGTCAGATGGCCTATAATAACTTGAACTTTTCAGATTTCTTAGTAGTGTGCAACAACTTTGCTAACATACGTATTTGGTCATAAAATTACTACAGTTGAACTCTGCAACCTAATATATTCTCTTGGTGATAATTAGAGTGCAACTATTTCAGTTCCCTACTACATCAAACCAAGGAACAGCAGTCTGCTAGCTTGTCTTTGGCAGTGGGGCCACCCCAGATACTTCACAAGAACATGTACGAAACTCCATAAAGTGCAACTAATGGGTTATTTCATTGATTATAGATTTTAAGGCCAGAAGGGAGTGTTAAATCATCTAATCTGACATCCTGTATAACATATGCCATTACAATTAGCCTAGTTAATTCTGTATTAAGCCTATAAACTTGTGTTTAAATAGAGTATATATTGTGCTGTTTCAACTTGTCTTGATATTTCAAGGCAGGAAGAATCTGTCATTTCCTTACTATTCAGTCAAACATTAAAATGTATACCTTTTTGTTTGAATTTCCTCAGCTTCAACTTCTGGATGTTGGTCCTTGTTCTCGATTTTTTGAGGAGATAGCGCCTTTTACTGTCCAATACTTACTGTACATGGAGGTGCATTTATACCTTTATATTTTGTTTTTGATAAGTTAAATGGGGTTTGTCCTTACTTCTTTCAGTATAAGTTTTTTCTTCAGTTTTTCAATAGGCTTTTTATGCTGGACACCAGAATTGTTTGCAGTATTCCTATATCGGTCTTATCAACACCATATACAGACGTGAAATCTCTTTCCTTTTCAGTTTTCCAGCAAGTAACATTAGGGKTTTTTTTACCAGTACATTACACAGAGATCTTCTTCTGAGTTGTTTTGTCTTTATGGTTCTGAAATACTCTGTCTTTTTATTCCAAGGTGTAATTATTTTGTATTGGAATATTTAAAAATCTGTAATGTTTGAATTGGTCCTGTTTAGAGGATAGTAGTAGTTCATACCAGGCTGAATGAGGTGGTGGTTTYCTCACAGCTTTTACCCTTCCCCCGGCTTTTGTGTCATCCACAAGTTTTACCAGCAGTCCTTCAYAAACACTGGAAGCTGATCCCTGTTGGCCCCCAACCAGAACTGCCCCTGTGGTGATGACTCAGACTTGTCAGTCAGCTGGTTCTGGATAGATTCTACCYGTGGCTTACTGGTAGGTTATTGTGCAAATCTGTTAATTTGCATTTTTATAGTACTAAAAAAGAAGATAGAACTTTCATCTTTTCCATCGCTGGCAACCAAACTTGTTATCTCATCACAAATAAAATCTGGGTGGTTGTTGTCTCTCAAGAACTTGGAATTTTGCTGATCCTCTCTGTATCATTGTACCATGATGAAAGAAATTATCTCCACTAATTCTTCGATGGCTTTACGTTTACCATTAAAGCATATTTAGATCTACACTAATTTTTCTGTTTTCCTTTCTGACAGTTGTCAGATTTTCAAGAAGAGGTGGTATCAGTTGTGTGAGACACAACTTCACTATTTCAGCGGCTCTGAAGTCATGCAATAAAAAGTATAAAGGGAATGTGTTTGTTGCCCAAAGCGTCCAATTCTGTATGCTTTTGAGAAACACTATAAATTAGTGGCCTGTTGTGAAATTCTCTGGTTAGACTGAATTTTAAAATACGTGATAGGGAAAGCTGACGTGTATTTGAAAAGGTGTCCAGTGCAGCAGGATCATATTTGCTGCTATTTTTTTATAAAAACAAATTAGTAAATATCCCTGTGTTATTGTTTTGGCAAACTCTTACACTGAAGCGATCTATTCTCTCACAATTATTTAATAACAAATTCCAGATTACTTAGTGTCTTTAATTCTGTTGCAAAGTTAACTAGCTGTTTAATAAAGGAAAGTGTTTTGCAATGTTAGAAAAAATACTTTTTAAGGGAAGAAAACACTAAGTGAGCTTTTTAGATGACCTCTAGAGAAAGGCTTGGGAAAAATAAATTACTTTCTCAAGTTTTGGGTCTACATTTAAAATATGATCTAGCAATTTTATTGAATTAGTTGAATTTTATTTTTAATCAGTTCAATTTTATTGCACTACTTGAAGTTTTAAACTATATGGTATTTCTGCTATTTACAACAGGAGATGGAAGTTTGAATTATGTGTTATTAAGCTTCCATTTAAATTAGCTTATCAAGCAATTAACACGTGTGTTAGGAGGTGATTTAACAAATGAATTAATCACTGTTTTCTGCAGATATAGAGTCTAGAAGGCTAAAGGCACCTCTATGATTTGTGCTGGTGTACATTGCTAATATGTATGTCTCTATGATTATTAAATAACTTATTTGATCAACTCCTTTATATAATAATTTAATATTGGAATGTTGAGAAAGTATTTTTAATAGATTATCCTGTTTGTTTAATTGGACTAGAAATTCTATATTTGGCAAAAATTGCAGCCTATTTCAATCATTTTTTTCAGGCTGATCAACTATAGTTTTTACCCAGTAAATCACTAAGAAAATAGTGTTATTTATAACCTTGAATACATTATGCTTTTAAAAAAAATTAATYAGTAATTCAGAGAAATTAAAATTCTAAATGCCATGAAAGTGCATCTCTGTGAATGTAATTGATAATGCCTTATAAATTAAAAGCCTTTATAACAGTTTTCTTATCTGACATAACAGTTTAACAGCTGTATACTAGCGAACTTTATTTTATATATAAAAAAAAAATTAACTGAAAATCCCTCTGAACTGTGTTGTTGGCTTTGGCACAGGGCATGAAATAATTTTTCCATCTTACCCCACCATTCTCCGAAGGTCAGACTTTAAATTGGGCTGTTACTGTCTTGCTGCAGAGTTTCCAAGCTACGTTAATTTTTGGTCTGCCATTGATGGATGGAGCAGCTTGAATTCTGACATGCAGCAGCCTGACTGGAATGACCTGCAGAGGCAGATGTCAGCCTGTTATTTCATGCCCGTTTGTCAGAAAGAAAAAACAGCTTTTTTTTTGCTTTTTTTTTTTAAGCAGTTCTTCTTTTATACATACAGAGAGCACTTGTAGGTGGATGTGCTCTTTGATATACATACATATATATTGAGTCTATTAAAAAATCATATATATTTATCATTTGTGAAAAAAMTGATTAGGTCTCTTGAGAATTTATCAGTGACCAATACTGAGAATGTGCATAGTCTTATATTTTCTGTACTGCAAACAAGTGTACAAGAATAATCTTGAGAATTTATATTATTTCATAAAAAGGTATTATTTTGCCCACAGATAATCTGAGAAAATTAACATTGTTCTTTTGTAGAGAAAAAGAAGGTGGTATCTGTTAATTTACAGTTGCAAAAGAATTTCCTTTGTGATCCTATTTTTGCAGATTCTAGGTATATCAGAAATATTTTATGCTCGTTGTCCTAGCATTCTTCTCTGAGGATGAAATGTGCACTTAATGGGTGCACAAGAATACTCCTTTCATGTTGGAGCAAAACTTTCATGGGGAGGGATTTTTTCATTAAAATACAGAAATCAATTTAAAGGACTGATGCAGGCAGAAAGAGCTGAACTTTTGCACTTGAGACTTGGCTTGTACAGAGTCCTGAGTGAGAAGTAATTTATTTGGTTGATATGGGTGAAAAAAYGGAAATATTTAAATTAAAGACTTGGAAATCACTTTAATATCACGGCACAACCTGAGCAGATTTTAGCGAAGCCTGAGAGTGACTGTCCTGCCTTTGTGCCTCCACAATGTCCACTGGCAGGTCCTGATCAGAATGAGCCGTGAGTTAGCAGGGTCAGAGCACTGTCCTTTAGGCTTTGCCAGTGACATTGTCATAAAATTGAAAGAAATGGAGTGAATGAGTTCTGGGGTGATACTGTGACCCTAATGGAGTGAATAGAGGTTTTGCCGTTGATTTTGATAGGATCAAAATTTTATCTTGTGATCTTTTCTTTATTTGATCATTCCCCGGTGAGGATTACTTTACTTAATAAACTCTAAATTCTTAATTTTAATTTTGGAACTAATTCTTTGTTTCTAAAATTCACAGATGATATCGAAAATACATGTAGCTAGAAAAAAAGAAACAGAACTCACATTCATGGTCTAGTTGGAATCATGTAATGGCTAACACATTAATCATAAAGGTATGAAACAGGTGTGCAAATTTGCAGATAAAAAAAATCGTATTGTATAAGTAATGATGGGTGCAGGTCCATTTTAATGACAAACCCAAATAATTTTTAAGGTCATATTTTATTACTAATGTACATTTTAATATTGGATAATGTGAAGTCATGCCTTCATTTAAATAAATAAATAAAAGAAAAACCATAAGTTGTGATGGTGAGATGTAGGACTACAGCCAGGAAAGCATCTGAAAAAGTCTTAGTGATTAGGGTAGATTAATAGTTGAACAGGAGAATCCAGTATTATGCTTTTGCCAAGGGAGCAAATGTAATCCATGGTTATATAATATAAAAAGGCTAACATCCAGGAAAATAGGAAAGTAGGAAAAGAGAAAGAGCCTTATCTGTGTATAATATAAATAAGTACAAGATGTCCTTTTTTAGCAGCATGCGTAGTCATCTGTTAAAACAGCTAGAGATCTTGTGGATTCCCTGTCACTGAATGCCTTGAATTTCAAGTCTGGATATTTTTAAGGCTTTTCCTCCTGTAACTGTAATAGCTAAAGTAGAAATATGGGCTTGATGCAGAGATTATTACATGAGTTTCTTTGTCCAAAATTGGATGGAGGACAATATTATAATAGTTGACTCTTTTCCTAGAAGCTAGAAGTCTTTAATTTCTTGTGTCTTTTAAAAGGAAAGCAAGAAATATGAAAACTCTGCTGGTGAAGCACTGGGTTAGTGCAGATAGAAAGCCCTAAAATAAAAAAAAAAAAGCAAATTTCTAGAAATGTTAATAAGAGCAGTGGTAGTTGTGCTGCCTAATAAGTGCACAGTATATCTCTTAGGAAATAGTATATAGTTTCTTATTGTAAAATCCGTGCTGAAAAATATACAGGATGACTTAAAAAAAAAAAGTACTGATTTGATCGTTCTGTGCCTGATAGGAGAAACCTTCTCCCCCACATCCGTGTACATCAGGATTCTTCTAAGATCTCATTCAGACTGTGGAGTCGATAGCCTCTTCTACCAAATGTAGTGCTATTTTACCTGGGCATTTTGTCATTGAAATGCTAAGAGGTTGCTAAAATTACAGCATAGGAGATAATGCAGTGCAGTGGCAAGAGCCAGACAAGCAGTTTTGCTTATCGCTGAAAAATTTTTCTGAGTTGCTGAATTCTCTAACAGTTTACAACGGAGGTGTGAACCCCAGCCTTGCAAATCTCAGACCACTGACAAGAAGTTGTTTTTTTCCTTTCATATTCCCACTAGCAGTAATCCATACACCCTCTTGGATCCACAGGCAAAAGGATGAAAACAACTGTGTAGATGCGACATGTAGCAGCAATGAAACTGTTCACCTTTCCCTGTCTCGTTGTTTCAGGACAAAGGAATGTCAGAATATTTTACTTGCTTAGTCCCTCYCATGATGTTGCTTTTTCTCTTCCACCAATACATAGTGTCTCTCATTGTATTAACAATTATTTCTGAAGATCTTATCTCAGTTTATATAACTTCTGTTGAAAGAAACTTTGGCAAAGTTAAGCAGGAAAATACTGGCAGTTAGCTGCTTTTCTATTATGTCAGAAAACAATTATTCCTTTTAGAGTTAAGCTGCTCCCTAACTGGGAAAAGTACTCAAAGTTTTTTGAAGAAATGATTAGTGAATTGAAAGCAAAAATTGCACAGTTTATTTTGTTGCTRTAACTTCTATGGATTGGGGTGTTTAAAAATGATTTTATATGGTATTTAAAAAAGAAGAATTCTGTAGATGAGTGATGTGCAAGCTCTAGGTAGTCTGGTGTAGCCCAGTGCTTTTTAGCTTTGTCATTTGAAAGACACTTGTCACCGGTCTTGCACTATGTAGCAGAAACAGGGTTGACTCCATTTTTCTACTGTTTTTCCATTTACATGTAATTATCCCAAGCTGATGATGAATGCTGCAGCCTGTTTGTTTACAAGATTTGCCTCAAAATGTTGCAGATTATCAGGACAGGGGTGTCATTTCCCAATTTCAGAATTAATTAATGGAGACTTACAAAGCCTCTCTCCTATGTTCTTCCTCCCTTTTCCACTGAACGTCCTAGGACGCAGACCTTCTCACTTTAACAACCTAATTGTAAATTGGTCTGTTAAGTTAATCACTTGGATGTTAAAGGACTGAAAAAGGTTTGGTGACATCTCTCTTCTGTTGGTATTTGGAATGACAGAGGGAAATCAGTCAGTTAAAATTCTCTCCGTATTAGGTTATTACTATAACCAGATGTTGAGGTTTTCCAAACATACTCTCTGGTTTGTCTTTGCTTTCTGGCTGAAAATAGAAGCCAATTACTTTTTACAGTATGTTTCTTAGTGCAAAGCCAGAAACTAAATATGACTGTGTACTTGAAATGCCAGTTATAATTACCTTGGTAGAAATAATCATGTGTCGGGGGTGTGTGTGGGGGGGGTTGCCTTCTGTTAACAGACTAATATACATTCTTCATTTGAAATAAGCCCCTGCATCCTTGTTCCCATATTTGTCATCTTGGTCAGTCAGAAATCATTCTTCTGTTTCTAATTATGATTTAGATCATAATAGCACATTGATGAAATGTCAGCTTCCTGGAAGCCCATAGAGCACTGGTAAGAGCTGGGTGTAGGCAACAGCACTGGAGGGTCTCTGTACTTTTGGAACAGCTACCTTGAGACTGTCACCAGAAAAGCTTCCATGATTTCATGTCAGAACCCAACATGCCAAAAATATCATGCATACCAAGGACAACAGATATCAGTGCAGGTCTCGTAAGAAAAAGGAAGTGGTTTGCATTGTGAAGGGTAGCCAAGACCTGGGAATGAATAAAGGCAGTATTGGTCAGGAATAAGCACCAATGCATTAAGAGGGAGAAAAATGCCTAGTGCATACCTAATGTCCTTTTAGCCTTACATCAAGTGGAAGTAGCCAGTGGAAGCCGAAAGAGCAGTCAATCCAGATCAGTAGTTAGATCGAATCACACACATCTGTGCAAATACAACTTTAAGGGCCATATATATATATATATATATATATATATATATATATAATATCTGTCTTATGAGTCTTCTGCTCATTAGCTGGTGCAATGCAACGACTGGAATAAGCTGCTGGTCCATTCTCGGTGACTCTTCCATCACTCCAACTTTAGCCTCTGCCCTTGGTCCTTCTTTCTTTCCTTTCTATATTGTCCTCGCAGATGTCACTTTCAACAAGTGGTACTTCAGTTATTTTTTCACCAACAATTAACAAACTGTCTCTGCTAAAGACCTAGTAGCACCAGGGTAGTTTGGAAAGTGGGTGCAGAAGGTTTTGATGGCACCTTCTTCCCTGTACATGAAAAGGAGGCAATTTTTTCTATATTCAGGAAGAGAGTGGTAGCATGGGATTTTTAAATGATCTACAGAATGGCTTAGGCATTGTTATGCTATGTGCCAGGCAGCCAGATTTGATTCCATGTACCTAAGGCGAGCATCTCTGTTCCCTACACAGCCGGAAGGAGAGATGGGTATCTTATAATGTGATTTGCCATTGCCAGCGTGCTGTGAAGTAAAGGGTATGTCTGAATTCCTGGCCATGGGTATTTACCTGTACCTACAGGCTAAGTGACGCTAGACAAAATGTAACTCTACCCACATCTCTGTACATGGGTGCTTGGCTCGCTATTTCAAAACATCACTGCCAAACTTTTAAAGACAGCCTAAAGTTTAGAATATTTTCCCAGAAGGCTGAAGACCTGGTTTTGTTGGTGGTTTATTTTTCAGTGGTTTTSGGCGGGGTTTGTTTGCTTGTTTTTAATGTTTCCTCATCCAGGAGAGATTTGGGAAACGCCCTAACCAGCAGAGTTGGAGGTAAAGGGCCTCACATGTTTCAATGAGTTCTTGTTCTAACTCCAGAGGGAAATTTAAATGTCTCGCCTGTAGTCAATTGTCCAAAGGCTGGAATACAGTCTTCATCAATTTGTATTTTGGAGGCTGCAGAGAGGCAGGTGTTGGCCTCTTCTCCCAAGTAACAAGCGATAGGACAAGAGGAAATGGCCTCAAGTTGCACCAGGGGAGGTTTAGATTGGATATTAGGAAAAATTTCTTCACCGAAAGGGTTGTCAAGCACTGGAACAGGCTGCCCAGGGAAGTGGTGGAGTCACCATCCCTGGAGGCGTTCAAAAAACGTGTAGATGTGGCGCTTCAGGATATGGTTTAGTGGGCATRGTGCTGTTGGGTCGACGGTTGGACTTGACGATCTTATTTTCCAGCCTTAATGATTCTATGATCAAGGACCACGTGGCAAACTGGGATGACAATTTCTTTGCTAAATTTTCTTGATACAAAATTTCCTGATAAACTTCTCATTTGGCTAATGTAGTGTGGCAAGTTTAGAGCCACACTGAAGAGCTTATATTGCCACAAGATTATGGTATCCTCACTGTCCATTTTATTGAACATAGCCTGTGCTAACTACCTGACACTTAGATACTTGTCAGCAACGCAATTTTCTCACCATTGCACTGCTGGCAAGTGTAAGTTTTAGGAGTGAGATCTCAATGTAGGAAGTAAACAGTTGCACGTTGGATGAAGTTGCCGGAGTGTCTCTGGTGTGAAGCTATGCAATCTTGTGTTTCCATGAGACCATTCAATAGAATTCTCTTGCTTTTGCCAGTCATTGTTTCTAGGCTTGACAATCTTTTTCATTAAGATACATTTTGTGCATCATTTTACAGGGTTTAATACTACTTCACTAAGTAACTACTTTTCATGTCACCAGTGTGAAGAAAAGATTAGATTTCTCACCTTGAAATGTGAACAGTGGGAAGAYGCCTGAATAAGGTATCTTCATTAATTAAGTGGCCCACCATGTTGATAGTGTTTTAACTGATGGCCTAGTTGGTCCTGCTAAATTAGCAATGACATATGTAAACCCATTAATTTCTGAGACTTCTTCATAGGYGATGCCTATTTATGATCCACAAACATCTAGATAAAAGGTTAGGTGTTGATTATATTATTGATTAAATAGTTTATTATCTTATTGATGCTATATTATTGATTAGTATATTAGAAATTAAATAGGAATTGGAGACTTATTGACAAGTTCATATAAGCAACCTTCAACCTTGATGAATCTTGGGTCATTTCAGCATTCAAACCACAAAGCAGTGACATTTCTAAAAGTTGATTCAATGTAGAAACTACAGGCTGTTCCACGTTCCCATGATTTAGGACATGAAATGTTCTTGGCCTTTGAAAGATGAAATTAAACTTTAGGACCCAGAAATTCAACTTTATAACAAAGATGAGCTCTGAAAAATACCAGGCAGTGTTCGGAGGAGAGCAGAAACTAACTCCTGAATCTGAGACCAGTAGAATGGTGAAGAATAATTAATTATTCAGGTGTCATCCATTACTAAAAGTATTCTTTCAACAAGACCCGAGAATTGTCTTCCAGTGGAAATTGTACAATTACCTATGGAGTAAATGGTCTAGTATACATTCATATGTCAAAATGCGCTTCAAGATATATGTCAGCGCTTTTGTGCAGAAGAGGGAAATAAATCAGAGGCATGCCTGAACTATTCTCCCTGTGCTGGCACTTCTGAAGTCCCATTTCATCTGCTGCAGTTACTATGAAGTCCGTGAAAAACTGTTAGGGCTTTCTTCTTTTGTCAGGGCTTTCTTCTCCTTTTTTCTACGTTTGTTATTTAACTTTTTAAATGAAGTAATCAAATGCAAAAATTTTCCCTTTAAAATCTTCTATATTTTTTTCAGAAACAATTTTCGTAACAGTTTTGTGTGAAAATGAATTTAATTCGTTCTTGCGTAAGACCTAAGTATTTTCCCTTTAAAATCTTCTATATTTTTTTCAGAAACAATTTTCGTAACAGTTTTGTGTGAAAATGAATTTAATTCGTTCTTGCGTAAGACCTAAGTATTGAAATACTCAGTGAATACTAACTGTTCAAAGTTCTAAAATACAACTTCTATTAATTGCATTTTCATGTGAGTGCTTTTAGGTCTGTTCCAGACCATAACACTATAAGTTGCTGGGCATCAAGTGACTGTTTTTTGTGTATAATCTTACTAGGCACAGAGAGTACCTTAGCTGGGGATGAAATACCAAGCAGACATCAATATTTCCGTATCTTTTTTTATAACAGCATGCGAATCTACTGGGTTATGGCAAGACTTTAGTGTTATGAAGGTCCAGTTGCAATCTGTAACRTTTTCACAGTATTTAGCTTCTACATTGTTTAAAAATTTGAAATGGAGATGTGCAACGTGCTGATTCCAGAATCATGGGCTATCACGTGCCTGAACAGGATCTGAAATCCAGATGCCATACTCAGTATGGTATAAATATTATGGCTAAAACCTTATGGCAATCTGAAAGATACGTACAGAAGCTTTAGGTTCAGTGTATGATTTTTGTGCATTGTGTGTTATGCCAACCGTGACCAGGAAAGGTTTTTTAACAACTGACAGAATTTTGTGACTGCTGGCTGTGTGACTAGGGCTTGGGGGAATTGGTCTGTTCACTGGGTCCTCAGCCACCTGATACAGGATGTCCTGGTTTCAGCTGGGATAGAGTTAATTTTTTTCCTAGTAGCTGGTACAGTGCTGTGTTTTGGATTTAGTATAAGAATGTTGATAACACACTGTTTTAGTTGTCGCTAAGTAGTTCTTACACTAGTCAAGGACTTTTCAGCTTCCCATGCTCTGCCAGGTGCACAAGAAGCTGGGAGGGGGCACAGCCAGGACAGCTGACCCGACTGGCCAWCGGGGTATTGCATACCATATGATGTCATGCTCAGTATATAAGCTGRGGGAGTTGGCTGGGGGGCAGCGATCACCGCTCGGAGACTGGCTGGGCATCGGTCGGCGGGTGGTGAGCAATTGCATCGTGCATCACTTGCTTTGTATATTCTTTTATTATTATCATTATTGTTATTATTATTACTACTATTTTACTTTATTTCAATTATTAAACTGTTCTTAACTCACGAGTTTTCTTACTTTTACTCTCCCGATTCTCTCCTCCATCCCAGCGAAGGCGGGGGGAGTGAGCGAGCAGCTGTGTGGTGTTTAGTCACTGGCTAGGGTTAAACCACGACAAGGATCACAGCACTGACACATAGCGATGGAGTAGCAGCGGTTACACAAGCTCCAGAATCTGTCCTGCTCACCCCGGTAATTACCCTTAGGCTTCAAAAGTACATGGTGGAGAACTTGCCTGACCATAATGCAATATTCTTTGTGAATTTTTCCGCATCTCTTTGCAAAACCTCTGCCACGATGAGGAACGATTTACACCTGGTGACAAAATCCAGTTGTGGATTTTCACATTGCACTCTGGTGCTACTAGAATGAAAGTGTTCCACTTAGATCATGAGGAAAACGACCTCAACTGGGAGATCAGCAACACATGTCCGTTGTCAGAGCTGGCATGAGAGTGTACACCAGATTACCACAGAACTGGGTTTGTACTTGTCCTCAGGGAACTTCAGCTGGATTCACAAATCACTGCTGCTTCTTGGTTCTGTTTTTAGCAGAYTCTTGACTACATGAAGACCAGGGTCCCCTGTAGGCTAAAGTTTATGAATGTCTGTGTATGAGTAACCTGGTGCATAGCTTCTTTTCTGACTGGCTGCAGTTGCTGTTCAAAACCATCTGACATCACCCAGCAAAATTCTAGAAAACTAGTGTGCCTTGGGTGTTTGGTGTTTTGCTTGTTTGGTGGTTTGTGTGGGGTTTTTTTCTTTTTTCTTTTGGAGCAAATGACTTATACCATTCAGCTCCCATTGCTCAAAGAAATAATATTATTTCCTTTTTCTTACCTCCCCTTTGCCTCCCCCAGATAGATTTAAATAACAGCAAGGCTCCTATTTAAAATGATAACGTCCAGGAAATTAAAAGTTAAGCCCTTCACTGTCCATAACTCGGTGTCTCTGCTTTCCCCTTCTCGACAGTGGTGTAAATGAAGGTTGAAGCCTCAGCCTGAACTTTCAATTTCCTGGCTGTTGTCAGTTTGTATCACAATGCCGCCATTATACAATTTTCATTTCTGGAAAGGATTCATATACAATACATTATAGAAAACTAGAGAATAGCCAGAGGCAGAAATTAAATATTCTGCAAAGGTTCGTATTAACCTAAATTACCTCAATGTTTTGTTGAGTAAGTGACAAAATTTAGATTCTAAAGCATTATTAGTAAAATGGTCATCATTTGCAAAGGAATTACTTAAAATTTTACCTTATAATTTCTTCTACCTTGATAGCTTCGCCTTTGAGTAGTTAAGGAGTTGTATCATCACGATATGTTCCCCTTCCAGTCTCCTTGAAAAACGGCCCTGACTATTCTGACTTTTACAGTGCTTGCCTGGCCCTAAGGGTGCAGGGGGAATGGCAGAAGAGAGATTCCAAGTGCTAGGAAGGATATTAGTGCTAGAGATATGCTCAAGGTAGTGTCTAAAAAGAGAGACTGGAGTAGCCRAGAAAATTAGCAGGTGAAAGGCACAAGAGTACAGGTCGGATTTAAGACTAATTAATCTGTTGCTGCAAAAATGTAATTAAATTATTTTATGAGAGCTTACAAAACACTTAAATTTCACTTTCTAACTAGATAAAGGTTGTTGGCCAACATAGCCTGGGTAGGGCTGATTTACACTTCAGCTGCACACCTTGTTGCCTATTATAGTCTACAAAATCTCTCCTCTATTACTGTTTCTCAGATTTCCCCCAATCTGGAGGAGAAAAAAATGACAGCTTTTTTTTATTGTTTTAAACTCATCTTATTATGTGCATCTTTCAGTAAGAAGTGATAGATGAGCTATCCTTTTTTTATATCAATTCATATTTTTTTCTGATTTTTACCTTTACTGAGTTAGTATCTTCCCCCTCTGTTCAGTGGTCAGGCTTGTGGCAGGTGAATCTTTCTTTATTGCTTTGAAAAATGGGGTGCCTTTATTCTTATTAAACTCAAAATATCTTAAATGAATTTCAGATTTATATGTGGAAGTCTCACTATTTGTAGAATGAATCATAAATGCCAGTAATGCAATTTTAAAGAGACGTTTTCTCATAGAAGAAGAAAAATCCTCGAATCTGGGTATCTAGCTTACCTGCTCTGACCAAAGGGCTGGTAATATCTTTCTGTATCCTGTTTGTTGTTTTAACAGTACAAAGATAGACAGGAAAGGAGAAGAGAAAATTCCTAAGATATTTTTCTGGATGTTTACTTATTTGTGGGTGTTTTGTGTTTGTATAGGTGTCTGAGTACCTTGTGTGCTTACAAACAAATGCACAGATAAATACAACTCACATTAGAGTCAGACAGCAAATGGGATAGAAAGATTTAAATATATATTGATTTTTCATGACACTGATTTTTCTTTTGTGGTATGTATGCTATCTGTAAAATACAAGTAACAAATACATGTCTGTAGATATTTGGTAATGACAACAATAGCCATTGCTATTCATTCTAATGGTACTTTTGCTGACTATAAATGGCTTTTGTGAGGGATAACTTTGTGACCTTTTCTGTGTTCTTTTTAATGTTGAGAAAACGCTACAGTTTGTGGGTTTGGGGGGAAATTGGTTCTTTTTTTTTTTTTTTTTTAATAACTTTCTATGGCTACAAATCTGTTCTTTGAGGTTATATTCACAGATTTTACTCCAGAATTTGAACCCTGCTTCAGTTATTTTATAGTAATCCCACTGGAAAAAAAACAGTCTGAGCAATTCACAGCCTAGTTTTTCTTCCAACACTAAGACATGTCCTACCTTATCTTTTCTACTGCTTTTTTCTGCGTTTGCCAAAAATTTATGATCAAATACTGTTCTGTTTAGTTAGGAAAAGTTTCAAATCAATCTATTTTTCAGAAGGTGGCAAATAAGATCCAAACATTACCAAGTAGCTGGAGACATAATTGGTATTCTTTCATTTTCTATCAAACCCGAAGTTCAGAAGTTGAATATCCATTTATTATTTTAACTTCCATTAGAATAGTTTGTATGTAACTTTAGATATTAATTCTGTATGCAGCCCAACTGTTGAGATCGAGAACAAGGAAATAAGTTAATTAACAACAGCAAAAAAAAAAAAAAAGGTTTGTGAAGATCCAACTAAGAAAAAAACTAAAGCAAACATTAACATTTCTTCACTGTTTGCTAAAATAATAGATGATGTATGTACTTGTAGAGACCACTGGACGTAGGCTGAGGGGATACAAGTTCTGCCTCTGCTGTTGGCCAGCCGTGTTACCTCAGACAAATAATTTTACCACCTTATATACTAACGTCCTTTGTGAAGCGTTTCGTGATCTGCTTTTGAAAAAAGCTGTATAGGGGTTATGTTTGAATGTTAAGAGTGACACGGTCTTGCTCCTCCCTGAACACRCGGACGTTACCAAGTCAATATGTAACGCCGTGCCTTCTTCCCCCTTTTACTCAGAAGCGTGATCTTTCAAAACCCCTTGTGTTTTTAATGAATGTGAATCATGCCAACCATATACAAAGTAATAAAATGCTGAGTCCATTTCAGAGGCTATTATTATTTTTAATTAATAAATCCTTATTTATTACATAAGTTAATTAAATGATCCTTATTTATTCATTAAATTAATTAAATAAGTATTAACTGGCAGCATGCTTTCCCCAAAACAGCCTGTGCAATATAAAATTCCTTAGCAGAGAGTGACAAACCACTCAGGCCTCACCAGGCAGAGGGGAGAAAACGTAGGTGGCTTTTTTAAGTCAGCCTTTCTTTAAAACCTTTGGAAAGACTGCGGAGAAGCTTCAGTACAAAGAAGTGAGAGGTGACTCTGTAACTCTAAGCCCATTGCATTTTTGTACTCCTTTGAGGTTAAAAATTGCCAGGCGTGCAGTGTACATAACAAGYCCTATTCCAACAAGTTGCGGAATTTCTCTGGTGAGCATTCAAGTGCTTTATTCGTGGGAGATGCATGTGTCCCAGTTCACAGGATTAGGTCCCAATGATGCTGAGGTTTTGGCAATTAATAGCGTAGTCTTCGCCGTCTTCTCTTAGCATAAGGTTCTATATATGCATCGACCAATACAAGTGAGGTTTCATGAATAATTACCTCTTCCACGAATACATACCCAGCGCAACATCTCGGAGTATGTACGCTTGTGCGAGAAAGACATGAAAATAGGAGCAGGGAGCGTGAGTGTACGACACATTGGTGTAAGAAAACCTGAGGTGCGTTTATAGCCAGAGATGTCTTAACGTGCCTGGCTGCAAAATTGGATCCGGTGTTCCCCAGGAATGGTGAAATGTACGGGCACAGGCAAGTGTGATATCACACTGTAGCATCTGCAGATAATACCTTCTTTATTGTGGACTGTTTATCTTAATCAGTTTTATGTAATATGATGGAGATTCTATAGTTTTGGGCTTTGTATCAATTCATACTTCTTTTTCTGGTTTCTTTTTCCTCCTCTATTCAGTATCTGAGCTCATGGCAGCTGCATTTTTCCTTTTTTACGTTTTCTCTTTTTTTTCTTTCTTCCCTATTTTCTCACTCCCATGGAAAAAACCTGCAGGACTTTATCATATTAAGCCTGCAAAGAGAAATTTCAATTTATAGTTGATAGTAGCCCTATCTGTTTGAATAAGTAGAGGGGATTTTTTCTGTTTTTTCTTTCTCTGAATCTTACCTACATGAGTGATGTACAAGTATTGTTTAAAATTTATAGAAACCACATTATAATTGATAATGGCACTTCAGCAGCATCCAGCACCATCCTGTGTGGTGCAAAGTGAACCATTGTAGGAGTTGAGCTAAAAATATTGCATTAACACTTAGAGAAAATGAAATTTTTATACTTGATTTGTTCATGGTCATATGGTTGCAACTAAACACGATTTGAGCTGTCACTTCACTGCAGAGAAAAATATGCAATTTTGGAATATTTTAAATGAACTTGATATTAGATTCTATAACTCAGAATGACACAGGAAATAGTGTTTGCAACATGATTGGTTCATTACTATTTGGTAATTGCAGTCCATCATTTTAAAGGGGAAACTAAAACACAAACAAATGATCTCGGCATTCAGCAGCCTCTGTATCTGAGTTGTCATTTTGGGGGTGGTTTTAGAAGATACAAGTTGTGTACGTTTGGAAGCTTATATTTTTCCCTCCCCTTTATCATTTCACGAGAGCGATTTTCATCATAAACTAACATGTCAGCCAAAGCATCTACATTTTAAAAAAATATTATTTCACAATTTTCCACATGCACATTTGATGTAAACCCTGGAGGTGTATTCCCTGAGTACCTATTACCTCCATTTTAGGGAAATTACATTAAATTATTAGTGACAAATTTACTTGTCTGCCAATGTGTTTTTCTTGAATTTTACTACAACATCAATACTTGGCTGTTTTATATGGGCCCTCATTTACCTGTCTTTGAAGGCAGTCACCCCTCTGGGAGCTTTGCCTGTCACTAACATGCACTAGGAAGAGCCTTTAAGTTTAACATTCGCTGTTTTGAATTAGGGAAAAAAATATGTTGCACTTTAAAAATATAATATGCTTTTCCGACAAGTCATTTTGATATCTACTGCCTTTTTTAGAGAGCAAACCCAGTTAYAAGCGCAGTATGCTCAATGGAGATGCTGGTTTGTCAACAGAAAGGTGTTCACCAGGAGCTGACACCCAAGAAGAGGGACTTAAACATCCATTGGCTTGTACATCTTGGTTTGGGGAAATGACCAGATTTTACTTGTGTTTGTGTCTATTCGAGAATCCTTTCCAGCCTGATGCGAAAATAAAAGCAGATGGGAAAAAAAGTCAGACTGAGAGCTAAAGTCAACTACAGGACTTTAAATCTCTCTTACAATTGCATAAGGAAATAGAACTATGAGGCATATGGAAAAAAATATGGGCCTTTTAGAGCAGTCACAGCATGTCTGGGAGTGAGGTTTACTTGCCTGCCTTTTTTTAATCTTTAAAGTCTTTGTCTTCAAATGCAATTAGTGTTAATTCCAAATAAATGAGTGTTTCTGGATTCACTATGCTGCGGTAATACTTGTTTAAGTCCACAAAAAATATTCTGCTTTTTGAAAGCAAAGCCTTTGCAGTTCGAGTTCCTCCTGTTGAGTACAGGAATGCAGGGTTTCGCTTTAAGGAAGGGACTCTCGGCGCCTTCATCTGCTGGYACGATTGGTGTACTGGCATCAGGGTACCACCTTATGTTGTAATCTGCCCTGATCTTGAAAATAAGTGAGATTCTGCTAGTTCAGTGCTGGTCAAAGTTTTCTGGGGAATACTTTAGTGCTTCAGCAAATAATATTGGCTATAGAATAGTACRGTATCTTGTTCCCTAAAATATAGATCGCCGGTATTGGAGGTGTCTGCATGGTATTGGATACAAGGGGATGTCACCGCTCTACCTCACTAACTCAGGGTTTTAGAAGCTCTGATTAATGAATGACTAGAAACGTATGTGAGAATTCACATGGACAGCGCTGTATGAGCACAATCATTATCATATTATTGTTCTGGGAGAGATGCTTCGCTAGTAAACTGGTACAAACAACTCTACTGAAGCCAGTGAAGCAATAGTGCTGTATCGTAGCAAATAATCTGCCCTGTGGCTTTATTTATTTGTGTATCATTCACTGCCTTGTGGACCAGATTCTGTTATAGGCCTTTGGGTGTTATACATTGTAAACAAGAAAGGATCATGTTGATAGTAATAAATTCTGTGTCAGTCTTCCAGCAGTTGGATTTCTAGTGCTGGAGCATCAAATTTCTGGGAGTTGGTATGTCCAGAAAACGTGAGGAGGTGAAAATCGATTATGAAGGTTACTAACRTAGAGCAGATTAGAATGCTTTAGTCAAATTCTTCTCAATTTAGCAAAGCAGTTGATTAAAATCAGCTTTTAAATGGGACTTTAGTTACCTCAAGATAACTTGTGCTCTAAAAAGAGAAAGGGAGGATCTCTGAATATCAAGACCGGGGAAGGAAGATGATGGTAGAAACATCATTAGAACCAGAATCTCTACTTTATGTTTAAGTGGCTAGGTTATCCCTCTGGTATCTTGCTGCTGGTTTGRGTTGTATTGAGAGCCCCAAAACCAAGGGTTGCAGTCAGGAACTGGAGCCCTGATGTACTTTCTGCTAAAATTTGCACTCATGCCCATATATTCTAAAAGCACACAACGTCTGCTGCAAGGAGCTTGTAATTTAACCAGTTTTTTCTGTGTGTGCATTCATGTACAACTGCAGAAGGGACCTGGATCCCAGTTTGTGTTTTTATGAGACATAAGTAAAGAAGAGCAAATGTGAGAACAGCCACGGACAAGGAACAGTGCCAGCAACCTCATTCGCGGTTGCTTTAGTGCTAGAGTAATTCTGTTCCACTACTGAATACGACAGCATTAAGCAGCATACTAAAATGAATTATCCTTAGTATTTTTCAGTTTCTGTTTATTAACTGTTGATAAACTAAATTTTTATTTCACATCTTTCCTTGCTCAAAGTATTATTTCAGAGACGCTGCTTTGCCTGTTTGGCACTGGGAGTGCCGTAGATCCATGAGAATTCCACTGGATGAGTGTTACTTTTCCTTATATTATATCCAAACCTTGAACAAGCAGCAAAATAGAATGTATACTTAAGATGTACCTCATAATTAATTTCAACTTATTCCCTCACTGAATCAAAATGATTATATAAATCAATGCAATTTTAAACTGATTAACCTCAAACCCTCTTAGTTAGAAAATAGGGGCTTCAGAGTTCACCTGCAGTATGTGAAATGCCTTTACRTTATTTTGCCTGACTTTTTATCCTAGGACTGAAAATAAAAAATGTATATTATTGCCATTAAATATAATCTGATGGGGAAATTATATTCTTTAAGGGCTTTCCTCCTCCTTTCTTAGAAGTTGCTATGCCAAAATGCTTGCAATGGCAGTGCGATATATTTTGGCCTAAAAGTAAAGTGAGGAAGCTAAGGGGACCTTGCTGCTTCTTGCAGAGGCTTGGTTTTTTCAATATGCATTGAGGTTTAAGAGAGTTTTGCTCTTTTTTKGAGAGCCTGGTAGAAATTCTGGAAGGATCACTTAAAAATGTTTSTGATAAGATTTGTGAGGAGTTCCTCACTCCTCAGTGAGACTGCCTTGGAAAATGGCTCCTCGTTTCTCTTCTTTTCACAAAATCTCCTTTCTACGTGCACATGCAGAATAACTTCACAGTCCAAGTAAGCTCTAAGTAGGCAACAACCAACAAAGCACCAATGGTTATAGTTTCCCTTTGCTTATTACAAAACCTGCCTAGAGAGAGCGAGAGAAAGAGAAAGGCGGACAGCCTCTCKACCTTCTATTTTGTTTTATATATTCTAGTACTAATGCATTTGAGGGGGGATGGATTGTTGCATTGGCTGTCGATCTAAGCTCTCAGTACATGTAAATTGGCAAATTAAGGATTTTGTATGTTAACTTTCAGTAAAATACATATCAGCATCTTTAAGATAAATATTTCATTTATGCCACGTGTCGTCTTATTTTGGACAGACTGCTGTTGAAGGGGGTCAGTGCATTGGCACAATCTGATTTTGGTGCATCGAAAACCTTACACCACCCCTCTCCTGTCTGTTGTTCTATCATTCGCGCCTTGTGGACTCCATTGCCGTACTTCCCAGATCTGCATTTACCTATCAGTCAAATAAGGGTGAGAATGGGGAATGCGTACCTCACAAATAGGTTATGAAAATACAGTTAGATAGATGACTTTGTAATTTGTATAAGGAACTTGTTGGTTAACAGGGTGACCAGAGTGATAAAATGTGTGCTTCAGATGTCTGTGTCTGGCAAAGCATTGAGATGATACTCGCGTGTAATTATATGCTTAAGTGCTACTAATGCCAATGACTACTTGAATTGGGATCAAATTTACCTGTGCCGTAACAGTGGCTCACATCAGGGAAACATTTCCAAATACAAGCGAGACAGTTTTGAATGGAAAGGCTTTAGAACAATTACGTTGGGTGACGTCTGTAGATCTTGCTGGGAATTGTTCCTTTTCTCATTCAGAAAACCTACAGCTGGTACTGCAGTTGCCTTACCTTCTGACAATAGGTAGCTTAATAAAGATTTAGCGAGCTGTGCCTGTASAGGTGATATGACCTTGTTCGGTTTGCCAAATATCTTAAAGAAATATATTTAAGTAATTGTACAGTAAATTATTTCTTTTTTTAGCATATAATTGCAAATACAGACCGTAGCTTTATTAAAATATGTTTTTCTGCATGTACCCTCCATTTAAATGTATGAGAGAAACATGGGTGGTAGTTGTTTCTCCTAAGCTATTTTCACTAAGCAAATACAAACTGCTTAGTGGAATATATGAAGTATTGCTGAACAGTCCTGTTAATATGTTAGGGATTATTTTTATCTCAGGTTGGAGAACAAACAGCATAATTAGGTCTGTTTGTTCTAAACCTTAGCACTTGCTTGTTCTAAACTTTACCTCTGTCTCTCTGTCTTGTTCTTTTTATTATTATGGCTTGAAATACGAAATATTTCAGATTGCTTAGTGACGCTTTCCGTCCCTTATGTTCTCATCTCTCTCTCCCTCTCTCTCTGTATGTGTATATAACATACATATATACATAAGTCGTATGTTGTGGTTAACAAGAGACTTATATAAATATGTGTTCTTACATATGTATGCAGGAAAAAATGGGGTGTGCAGCAGCATTCCCAGTCTGTATCTTTACATTGGTGTCCACTGCACCTGCTTTTTCTATCTATATCATCCTGCTGTTTATCACGGACACAGGTTTCAGTTGTACAGTTTATCTGTAGTTAAATGTCTGTTTCCTTGGCAGTCTATCTAACAAATTACAGTTAATATTATTGCCCTTTTGCGCAGCGTAAGGAACACGACCAAAATGGAAAAGGATTCTTCAGTTTTGAGCAGAGAGAAAACTTTCTGCCTTTATTCCTGTGAACCTAATCTCTTGTTTTAGCTCAAGATGGAGGGTTTATGATTAATACAGTTGATGCAGAAAATGGCCGATTGCTTGGTTTCTTTTAAATGTATCATGCTCAGTGCACACGGTCTCTGAGCATCAGTTAGAGGGAAGTGACAGCAGACTTGACCTTTCTCTCCAAATCATATGGGGGGGTGGGGGAAGAATTAGCATGATACAACAGCATTTCAACTTGTTTTAACTGATAACTTTCATATTTAGAGACGCTAATATGTTGTGGAAATATAAAATCACTTTCTAGCAAATGTGGTCACATGTTATTTTMAATGGGATTTAAAAATTTAGCCTCTGTATGCATAATAAGATGCCTTTAAGATATTTTACTGACTTGGCTAATGCTCCTAAAAGGTCAATACAAATATTTAGCTTCTACTTTTACTTCTGCTGTTTCACAGATTGGACCCATTTCTAATTTAGAGTCATCTCACTGAATATTTTAAGGACTATTTAGACGGCTCGTGAGAAAGCATGAACAATAGGTCCTATATGTAGGAAGGTGTTAGTTATAAAAGGGCTTAAATTGGCTTTGGTGTAACTGGAAACCAAATAAATGGTTCTGGAAACTACACGAGGAGATTTAGCAGTTTTTTTCTGTAGTCACCAATTAGTGCCATTAGAAAGTCTAATATGCACAGCGTGGACCGGCAGCAGCTGTGATTGATACAAAGCTCAGCCAATCGCACCGGTCCCGTGTCAGATCTCATTAGTCTGTGATCAATTACCAGGATTTTAGACCGATTTGAATGAAAAGTAAAAACACATTGTTACCACAAATTTCATCAAGTGAATATGCTGTATAAGGAAATAGATCAGCTATGACCTCTTTGACATTTTCAAAATGTTTAAAAGCTGAAGTTAATTCTTTGTGATGTCCTTTCATCTTTAGTTGACAGCAGAGAGACCTGGAGTGGTGACAGGCCTTGTCAAGCGCCTCTGTCTTATCAAAAACAATACCCTCCAGATCTTTCAAGCCAAATATTCTAATCTAAGATAATTGCATTTAAAATTTTGCGTGGCTTTTATGCCTTTCCCTGAACCGTTTTTGTAGTAAGTAACAGACCTTTTCACTCACGGCTTTTTTCACTTTAAAAGGTGTGATGGTTCCTAAACCTGCGTAGGGGGCTGTGGCGAGGGGGACGCAGGACGGGGAGCCCGGGGGTGTCTGGCTCGGCTGCGGCTCAACTCCCTCTTGGTCCTTGTGCAGCACTGTAGGTACAGCCTTTTGGATTTTACGATTGTCTGTGGTTTTCTACACCGACTTAACACCCCACCCCACCATCACAGCCTCCTCTTGTCCTCTGATTACTCGTCTTCCCGTTTTGGCTGAGTATTCCAGCAAATTCCCTTTTTTGGGTRTATAGTTGAGAGAGAGCTGGGAGATAATGCCACTCCATTTCAGAGGGGTTGTTTTTAACATTTGTGCGCTACGACAGCCATTTCACCATGCAAAATTAAACAGAACAGGTTTGACGTGATTTTWAATTTTTTTTTTATTTTTTCTCTTCTTTTACCCAAGGAGAGTTACAGAAATTAATACTGTAGAACTTTAACTGGGGAATGAAAGAATGAGCTGGTTAAYGCAAGTGACAAATACACGTTGCTGCTGTCAGTATTTCCAGCTGTGGGCCTCACGCACCTTTGTGTGCAGACCCCGCTGCAGCAGCTTCTGATGTCCCAGGCCCCACCGCCCTCGCGGTCCTCCCYGCCGAGCGTCGTTCCAGGCACCCCGCGCCGACGGCCCTGCCTCGGCCCGCTCTATGCAGTAGTCCTCCAATATGTTGGGTTATTTAATGTTTTCRAAGCCATGAAGCTCATTTCAATAGAATAAATTAAAAAGACCCGAAAAAAAAAAATTGTTTCCCTATCCTGGCAGATCTTTCTTAGTAATTTTCTCTTCATATCCTTCAAATCAAAATATAAACTAGATCAAAGACTGGAAGTAGTAGTAGAAGTCTACACTACAGAAGTCAACATGGGACAGATCTGAATGAAGGAGACCTCCAGTACCTGAGCTGTTAATTACCAGATAGTTTATTCAATGTATTTTCTTAGCTGATATTCTCCTTAGATTAATCCTTTTCTCATCCTTTTGGTGATCGCTGTAGTCTTTTTAGGTGTGCATTTACATGCCATGTCAGTAACCTCTCACATGGATTTTTGCTGTGTCAGTAAACATTTCTGAAAATAAGATTTTTAAGTGTGAATTATTTATACTATATGATAAGCAAGTAGAACGTTGAAATTCAATACTAGTTCATAAGATTTTTTTTTTTGCTTGATTTCTCTGTGTCTTCTACTCTAACCAGGCTTTTGTTAGAAAGAGTACTCTATTCTTTCCTGACACACTACTAAAGGTATTATGCAAACGTAAGACGTTCATTATAATCTGTTGAAAATGGAGGCAGCAGAAAGCTGAATTTCATTGTATAACTTGATCTAAGAGAAGGTTTTAATGGAAAACAGCAGTCAGCTGAAGGTGTCGGGACTGATTGCAAGAGCTGATTTTATTATGATACTAATATTAGGTGACCCACATTCTCTCCACACCGACATAGCACAGCCCTGTGAAATGAATAAGCAGTATTGCTTACACAGGCTGAGTAAACATGGGGTCCACTTATGAGAGCTGGACCTAGACCCAAATATACTCCAATACGTTGGTTCGTGCAGAACCTCACTTGTCAAGAATGATCACCTCAGAGGGAAAAGAACCAACATGCGTTATAGGAAAGTTCAGCTGCTTCTCCATGTATCCTCTGAACCTCTTGGCTCCACAACACTAGACTTCACATAGAGAATGGGTTTCTCCTGAGCKGTTTCTCAGTTTGCTTAGGAGTAAGTCACAATTAGCACAAGAACCTAGAAAAAAGTTCTGCAACCCTTTCCAGGTTTTGCTATGATCAGTATGCTGTGCATTGTTATATTAAGGGAAAAAAAGGTAATTATAAGAAAATTGTTCATACTTTTGGACAGTTTCAGTTGTTAGGTCAATTCTGTAATTCATACRGACTACCTCACCTTCCCAATGTTTCCTCACATCAGCTGTCAGTTACTTGAATATTAACAGGAATATAGTTGTTTGGTTCGGGCGTATGGAAATMCTTAGTTTTCACAAGCCTATTTGAAGACAGAAATTAAGATATTTCAATTACTATCTTTAGAAATGTATCAGCACTGTTTACCTTTAATAAAATGTAAACATCCTGTTTGATTTTTCCATGTTTTTAAATACCTCCTTTCATCAATGAATGAGAATGTATATATACACACTGTGTATATATAATGTACATACATATATAAATACTGTGTATCTGGAAATTCCAAAAAGGGTGGACATTTCCGGCACACTGCTTTCTCTTTTTAGAATGGGAAATTATGAAATGACATTTACATGTTCATAAATTCGATTGAATAAATGCATCCTCATAAACAGCATGCGGAAGCTTCGCCCCAGCTGGAGTACGGCGCAGCRCGGGGCGGCCGCCGGAGCCCCGCTTTGGGCTGCCCTCGGCCCCTGCCCATGCCGTGCCCGCGCAGGCACCGCAGGGCCGCGAGCACCAGGCCAGCTCTTGGCTCTCTGGTTATCACCGAGCTGCGTCCAAGCCTCCATTTTATATTTTATCTTTTTTGTATTTTTACTAAGGGAAGTTGAGCCAAGAGCCAAACTCTTTTCCTTTCCTCCCTTGCTTGCCTCCCCCCGAAGTAACTCCGAGTATTAGGGCAATCRAAAGGTTTTGTATTTTCTTATGCATACCACGTCATTCATCCAAGGGAAGCTGATGTCCCTAAGAGGCCCAACAGCACACACTTTCAGACTTTAAAAATGGTAACTTGGCTTTTTTTTCCCTTCAAGCTGTAGAAATCCTAAATTATTTAGACTTGCTGTTTAGGGTTTAATATAAATAAGTGTAGTCTAATGTGTTTCTCATTGCATAGCACTTTGATACTGGCTATGCGAGGTGTGAACTTGGACTAGAGAGGAATTTTCTGTAAAATGAAACCTCCAGAGCTTTCGCCATGGCTGAAAACCTCTTCACTCTAAGCCTTGAAATATGCTGATTTCCTGTGTGTCCCCCCTCCCAGCCTCCATTATTCCTTAATAAGCCATTGGATGGTGGAARAGCTTCTCCTACAAAAATGAGTACTGACATAAGTACCTCAAAAATATATTTGTTTCAGAACTGTTCTGTAAGAGTTCTAACAAGTATGTATCAAGCACTCTGATGTTTTTACTTGGAAAACTCTTTAAGAAAACTATTTCTTTAACAAAGGTCTGATTAGCCTAGTTGGACAATAAATTCACGGTTGTAGAGCAGTGGGAATAGTAATTCAGTATCAACAGATTTATTCTCCTATGAGGTGTTATAACTTGAAGGCTGAAGGTACCAAGATTTTGTTTTTTCCAGTGGATGAACAGAAAAATGTTACCAATAATTTTCCTTTTAGGAAATTTTTGCATTTTAAGGGCAGGGAAGAGAAACACATGCACATGTATGTAATGCTTTTTTCCATAGTTGGGKTTCATGCCTGTAGGCAAATATATATATATACATATATATACACACACACACTCCTTAAATAATGAAATTTTTTTCATGAATGAATCATTTACCATGTGAAACTGAATGTTTATTTCTACCCTTAAAATTAGATATTATATCAAATCCACTAAGTTAATCTTATTGAAATACATTTAATTAATAACTGCAATTAGAATGCTGCAAAGCTCAGCAATGTTTACTCGAATCAGTTAACAAAAGAGGGCATCTCTTTTCCAGCAGATCTCAGCTTTCATTATTGGTGTGTAAAGGAGTTTAATTTATCTGGAGTAGTGTAAACCTCTTTGAAAGAGGTGCCCCATTCCACAGAAGAATCATTCTCCACATGCTCTAAATACTGTACATATTTACCAAATTTAAATACATATTTACATACGTAAGATTGACCCAATTGAATGGAATGACTCCCTCGATACCTTTTATAGTCTATTAGGTAAATAAGCATCTCAGAAACGGGCTCGCGTTTCTTTGCACAGTAGACGGTAATATAGACAGGATTAGAGTTTTGGGTCTCTGTGTGGTAGTTGGGTTGACAGCTTACTGGAGAAAATACTTATTTTTCTCCATTTCAGGTATAGACATAGATACATGAAACAACTAATAGAAAAAAAAACGGTTTAAGATTCAGTAAGTGCGGTTGGCAGCGGACCTGAGCAGAAGGCAGGCAGTACTCCTGGCTGATGACAACCACACGATGCCAKTCACAGTGCTGCGTTGGCTAAAGCCACCGTGACGTCGCATCCTCCCTCTGTTTCTTCCTCTCCCCACTATATAAATCTGTATGTCCTAAGACTGTTACAAAACGCTGAGACATAATCCTCGACTGTTGAAGGAGATGTTTTGTTTAACACRTTTTGTCTTAATTAATCCTTTATCAATTTCTCGCTCACTTTGTACTAATAGATGAGATGCAAAGAGAGAATAGTTTATTTTTAGCTCCGGGAAGACCACGGGCTGTACAGTAACACTGCTGAAAGCAGTGCAAAGTGTTGATTTCTTCACTGCAGCTGCCTTTATGTCTGTCTTCATAGAGAGCAGTTCCAGCACACAGTAACCTATATTGCTTAAGGTTCTGGAAAAACCTGCAAGCTAGGATGTGCTGCTTGCCTTSAGGCTGGGAGTCAGAGCCAGTCTGCGTCTTGTTTTCATGCTGCTTTCAAGGTTCTGATGGCCTTGAGTTGGATAGGAGTTGATATTACTGATATGTCCTTTTGCCTTCTTCAGTATAGGTTGATAGAGATTTCTAGAGCAAAATAAAATTCTGCTCATTTCTATCCAGAAAGAACAAAGGGGGGGTGGGGGACTGTTGTTGTTGAATGAGGACAAAGAATGGTTTGGTTGCATTTGTTGCTTAGCTTTAATTTGTGTTAGAATAATTAGTGTAAAGGGGTTTGCTGATCTCTCTAAAAATGGCCTGAGAACAGTTGTGTATGTTTGTTCAAAGCCTGGATTGAAAAGCAGGAAAGGTAAGGAGCTGAAGGGGAGCTCACTCAGACAAATGTAAAGAGTGACCAAACAGTTTGAAGCCTCTCTTCGAGTGCAACAACAACGCGCATATTGGTATACACCGGAGGTACCCAAAATAACACATTCAAAGGAAGAACTCCAGTCGCAAATCCGGACTCTGTTTTTCTGTATRCTGTATATTAGATTAGCGAATGTTTTTGATACTGCTGCCACTACTACGCAAATGGTTTTGATTCCGCTATGTCCAAGACAGCAAAGTTGGATTCCATGGTAAAACTGCCCCTGTGTTAATTAAAGCTTAAAATAACCATCTGATAAATAACCATCTCTGAATTTAAGCATCATCAGCACGTTGAAGAGCCTTGACCTGTGACACTACCATTTGCCATCCTACAAATAGAATCCCAGGCAGTGCCACGAGATTCCACTGAACTAGCTCTGGGCAGACACAGCAAAATCACTTCGTTCCAGTAGGCCAGGTGTAAAAATAAAATGTTTCAGAAATTAAAAAGCCACTCCAAATGACCATTGAAAGTAGTGACCCTTTGCCCTCTTTAAAGCATTTTACAAGGAAGTTGTGAAAATTCTTCATAAATGTTTAAATTTAGATATAGACTTTTATCATCATTACTAAGAATAGATGCAGAAGGCAGCAAGAAATAGGTTAAGTAATTTGCCCAATACCACGAAAAAAATGAGGAAAAGAGAGCACTTGGAAGTAAGATTTTAAACTGCTTTGAACTACTAGCTAATATAATTCTTCATAATTATCTTCATCTCTAGGTCTTAGAGTGCTTTGCAGTGGGAGTTAAGTATTACGAAACCCAAGTTTATTTATTGGAGAATTGTTTGTCCCCCAGCTGTAGCTGGACGTAGCTGTAGCCAGAGAGCTAACAGCATTTCAGGTGACGTCTCTTGGCTCCCATTCCCAAAATCGAACGGAATTTGTATCTTCCTAGTGAGCCTCCAAAACATAGGTAGAAATAGCCAGAATATCCTGATTTCTCAGCCTGATGAGCACAGGCCTGCTCAGTGGCTACGGCGGCGGCAGGTGATGGAACTCGGGCAGTTCCACGCCCGTCTCACCCGGTGGAGACGACGTTCTCGTGATGGAGCTCAGGCAGTTCCACGCCCGTCTCACCCGGTGGAGACGACGTTCTCGTGATGGAGCTCGGGCAGTTCCACGCCCGTCTCACCCGGTGGAGACGACGTTCTCTGCCCGTGCTGCGGCCCCCGCGCCTTGCGGGACGGGTAATTGGGGCAGGGGCTTTGGACTCTCTGTGCCGTGGTTCTCACAGACCGCTATCACCATGCATTTCATTAAAAACATGATACTTCTCAATATTGAAACAATTTTTTGACCACATGGGCTAACAGGGATGAAAAGACGGCRCTCAGAGACCACTGCAGCGGGTAACTAATGGGTGTGAAAGAGGTGCGTTATGAGTTAGGCCGTACTCTCTCCTCGTGTTCCTATCTTCAGTGCTGCACTCTGGTTGTAAACCTGACTGCCCTTGGATGGGAGGGCCCAAACCAAGGGATGGTGCATCCCTGCGGAGCGCCTTACCTCCGGAAGGCCCGGGCAATCCCGGCCTTTAGGTTATGGAATTGTCRGCACCCTGTGACCAAAGGTGTCACAGACATCTGGTATACTATGAAATCTTTAAACCTTATATTTAATGAAGAGTTTATTGCAGTAGAGGAAAGACTAATTTTTACATGAGGTTGGTTTTTTTTTTTTTTTATTTTTGGGGGGTTATTTTACTGCAGTTATTTGATTTCGTTTTCAAATTTTAGTCACGGCAGTAATAGTATTTAGCTTGTTTCTTATTTGCTTTGAACAATAAATTATTTTTTGTAGCTGCAACTGAAAAGGTAGTGTCGAGAACTAGGAATTAATTTTGTATATCGATTCTTTCAGTCAAAGATGACCATAGAATAGAGAAATCAAATGTTAACCTCCAGGCAGGGGTGTGAGCATTTCCTAGACACCCTGTGCTGATAATCCATCTGTTGTTCTATGCAGAGCCTTTTGCTTTTGGAGATTAGAATCAGAAATCTGCAATTTCTACTAAGAAGGCAGAGTGCCTCTGAACTGTAAATATACGTACTGTGTGACATACTGACAGGCACTGCTCAGCTTATTTTACCCTGGGCCAATTCATCACCTACTGATTTACAGAGCTGTTCCAGTCTTACCTTACTGATTTGCAAATTCTAGTGACCAATTACATTTCAAACATCAGTTATTTTTATTATGTAATTTGTTTTACTGGAGCACATAGAAAAACCAAGCCCTACTTCAGAGAGCTTACAGTCTAGTTTTAGATATATAGCGAGGATCATAAAGAGAAAAATGAGCTAGCCCATATAGCAGTGACAGTTACTTGGTCTTGGCATGTGCCTATCTTGCTGTTCTATTTAAGCTCTTTAATTCTGGTAGGGGAAAGGAAAAAAAACCAGTTCTTTTAGACAGTGAGACAAAAATTAATTTCCAGAAGAATTTCTGATACTAAACCCAYGATGGATGTCACTGGGAGTAAAGATGAAGTGAAATGCTGATTGTAGAAGCAGGATGAAGTGAGAGATGCAATGAGTGGAGACATAAGCTGTGTGGAGATGTGCAAGGACAAGCGTAGGGGGCAAGGTGACAACTCTGGTAGCAGTGGCACAAGGCAAGGTGACAGAAATATTGACCATAGGTAAAAGTGGAAGGCGACACATCTGACTAGGAGAAGACGGGCAGTGTGTCAGGGTAATGTCGTCGTGTCCAAAGGCACGGCGGGGTGACAGATCTGGTGACCTGCAGGATCCAGGGTGAGAAAACAGAGTAACTGGAGAGRTCCGAAGCCAGGCGACAGTTTTGGTGGCTGAGATGGGACACGGGCTGTTGGACAGTGGTGCAGGAAAGATCAGGAGCTGGTACAGTTCAGAGACATCATGATGAGAGATTTTTCTGGTACCGTACCGGTCGACCGGCTCTTCGGGAGAAGCTCTGGGAAAGAAAAAGCGGGGCGAGTTTGATATTAGGGGCACACTTTGCGTTGAAATATGATGTAAAAAGCTTCTCCTCCTGGGAATATATTTTACCAGCAGAGGTTTCRGAATTCCTTAATTTTTGTTAGTTTACTACGTTGAAATATTAGTGGCAAAAGTGTTAGAAGATAGAACTTCTGTTTGTGAGGTAATATTTCTGTTAATATCCAGGGCACTTAGTACATTTATCCATAATTTATTGTTAAAGTTTGTCTTTCTGTTGTATTTTAAAGCTTAAAAATAGCCTCATCCAATTGCACTACCTCATGGAGCAGTTCAGGTTGGTTCACAGAATTACTGAGGAATGCTACTAAGGGAACGAAAGCTCTTTGGATGTAGCTAAGAATAATTCCCCAAATGTGCATATTTACAAACAATTATGGATTAGATGCTAGATTAATATCTAAGGTGAAACTGAAACAGTAACGCTTTCAAAAAGAGCTATTAATTTCAACCTGAAAATTTGCTAATATAAATCATTGTTTAGTACATTGACTGCATTGGCACCAAGAGCTGCAGGGCAGCTGTTTCTTTGCAGTGGCACCCCTACTGCTTTGCACCTATTCAAATGCAGGACACACTTGGCTGCATGGATAATATTTATTCAAGTGCTTTTTAAAAGACATGGAGAAATGTGCACTTTTTCATCTTCAATTTATCACCCTCAGTCTGATAGCAAAAGGGAATGTAAGTGAAATCCAAAGAGAAGAATGATAAAAGAAAAATATATACAATATTCCAGACATTTTATAAGCTRTTTCACAGTAACCCTGTGCATGGTAATGGATTGTGTCCAGAGCTTTTCCAGTGACCTGAACAGTTTTGTAGGTGGGTGCCTGTTGTGGATACCAGCAGATGAAATAATTTATTTTTCTGTCCCTATATCAGGTTTTCTATGCATCAGTATGTTTATCTGTTCTTTGTCCAAATAAAAATGAGTCAGTAATRTGGGAACGGAGTTTCTAATGTTAATCAGTGCTTTTTCCTTTACCAGCTGCAATTTGGCAATTTAAAGGAGAAGAAAGAAAGGTCTCCACTGTTCTATGGAAATTTTTCAGATGGTTTTGGTTAGTTTCTTGCCTTTCCTCAATGGCATAAAGATTTTGAAAATATTTTGTAATGTTCCTATTCAGATGCCTGACTGAATGGAAATCTGTAGAATGTAAATTATAAAGATGGATGTACGGAAAGAACGTTCATCTCGCGCTTGCCTATCAACAACTGAATTTAGAGTTGCGGCATCTCCTCTGAAAATTCATGTCAGCCACGTCCCCTGTAAAGCAGGAGAGGGAATCACAGCCGAGCCCTGCCGCAGGGCCTGCGGAGTGACCCCTCAGCCTGGAGATATCAGCCAGGGCAACCGCTGGGAACAGGAGGTATTCCCCAGTGTATCTGTTCCTTCTTAAAAAATAAAAGGGATGCTGCTTCTATCCTAGAATTTCTCCGTCTGTAGTAACTTGAGCAGTTTGCATTTTTTCCAGGTGGAGTACAGAGTGAAACTGGAAACGCAGTTTTGTAGCAACGCGTTCCTTTATGCATTCCGTTAGCAATCCCAGCGTAGCCCACGCGGCCCCATTTCCAGTATGGAGCAGGTGGCTCTGTTCCTTTTTCCTTTTATGTGTCAGAATGACCTGTCTGCTGAAAAGGTCAACCCACTGCAAAAATTACATATGTCGTAGCAATTTTTTAAGGTTTGAATAATTTTAGGATCCCACACACTTCAGGACTGTACTAGTGCTTGGAGTCAGAATGTGAAACCGTCTCAAAATCAACCAAACCAACTTCTTTGCTGGTGGTTTGTGAAGTACAAAAACACAAGGAAATCACGGTAGTCTGGGAAAGCAAATAGGATTTCATATATTGTTTTATGATGTTGACTAGTAGTAATAATGTAAGTTAAAGAGGAGGTTTTTTATGCCTAACATTTTAAGTAGGTGTGATAATTCCTGTCTCTCCATTGGAACACATACATCTGGAAATAGATAAGCACTCCTTCGACCCCGAGTTATTTGTCTGGTCTTTCCTATGCAGATGAGAGTAAGATTAGGAAAAGATTAGTGATGATTTCTTGAAATGTATTTTTTTCGGGGGGCATTATCTGGATCTCTTTCTTCTTTATCACTATTATTACTACTACTGCCACCATTATAGTAGTCTGGGAGAGGGCATCCTTCCAAAATACATTTTGGTATAAGCAGGCACTGATGGTTGTTCCAGCGAAATACCGTCAGCATGGGTTCTACAAAATGGCTTTTTAAAAATTACTCTGGGTGTATAATTCCTTCCCAGGCTGTCTCAAAACATACACAATGTAAAAATTGTGAATTATTAAATGGTTGCTCTTAAACTTTTTGAAAACTTTCTTGTGGAAGGAAGAGCACATATTAATTGCATAATCATTAATCTGAAGTCTATCTATCCAGAGTACATCTCTCAGTATGATGAATTTGAACACACAAGCAAAAGTCATAGCAACATACTGCAAAATATATTCCATTTCTGTCCCTTGTGTAGCTCTAGAGTGCAAATTCAAAAACACATAAATATGAAAAAAGCACAATAACCCAAAAGGAATCTTGAAAGGAAAAGTGAAAACTGCTGCATTGTTTTTTTGCAGCAAGTGTTCACACACACACACACTCACACACACACACACACACTCTTGGGTGTCTCCAGACATATACACGAGGTCAAAGAACACACTCAGCTGCATATAGGCCCCATGTACGCATATATATGAGATTATATATATCATGCATTAACAAGTTATGACTGTTTTAATGACTGCATTTTAAAAGAATCAATGAAATTTTAGTTTTGGAKTGGAACATACAAAAAAAATATTTTCTCGTAAGGCCGAGTTTAAAGCTGCATCAAATGAACTCCAAAGAATCACCTCGAGATGTGAGACTCGGCAGAYGCGTATGTGCAGTACACAGCGGCACCCCCTCCACGCTGTGAAAATTTCTGCCRTGCATAGAATACACTGAATGCTGGGATTATATTTTAAGAATATTTAAAGGAAAAAGCTGAATTCAAGACTCATTTCTAGGAATACAAAGCAGGCCAGAAGGTCTTAGCGGTTTGGACTCTTCAGTAATTTTTTTGCTGTCTACATTCTTATAATGTAATTTAATACGGAATGACTATAACCAAAACAACTCAACTGTCTGGAGACATGCATGTTAAAAACCAAAAAATGAGAAGGATGTTGCCTGGGTCACTGACCATTTAACAGCCCTTGAGCAGGATGTGAGAAGGCTGCTCACGGCAGAGGCTTCGGTTCCTTTTTTTCTCTCCTTTGTAATAATTCTTTATCCAAATACTTCTAGTGAATGAAACCTGCTGCAGAGAGAGTCACATTATCTATTCTTGCCCACTCTTCAGGTCCTTTGATTGTCCTAATGTCTACTGTGTTGAGGGGTAAATATTTGACCACTCTGCTAGCCATTGCTTCACAGCCTCTGAGTGACCCTGCATTAATTAGTTGGGAATTTCGGGGCTTTGAATCTGATTGAATCAAAATATTGTTTTTACAAGTTGATGAAGGCTTGATTGATGTGGGTTCTGCTGATTCTTTAAAGGATTAAATTGTATGTACAGATTACAGAGTCCTGCCTGTCACTGCTTAAATGGGAATTGTTTTTTAACAACGCCAAGAGAAAACAGTGTTTTTCTTTAAAACAGAGAAAGAAAGAAAGAAGTCCCATGGTTTCCCAAGGTCTTGCTCTCTCTGTCTTTGTGGGTGGTGTATTTCATTCAATCTAAAAGTATTCTTTTCAGGCTAGATTCGTGCTTTCCTTCTCCTCCAGCTATGCTGTCCTACATCTTGGCTATAGGAAACGGGGTATCTGGGTTCCAGGCTCGGAGATGATGGAGAGGACCATCGGTCTGCTAGCCCATAGATTCTCCTGGACAATAGCAGTAACATCTATCAAGTCTCTTAGGCTTTCCTTTTCAGAAGAGGAAAGGACCTCAGGGGACTAAATAAATACACTAAAGAGGATAAAGGAAGATGTAGTGGCAATCACATGCCAATAGTTTGACAGAAGAAAGCTCTCTAACTGTACTGTTTAAGAAGGGGAAATCCAAAGAGTAGCTATTCCTCACAAAGAAGGACACTGTGGGCAGTATGTCCCTTTCTGCACATATGGGATACATAGGGGTTTTATCCTAGGGATTTATAAAACTATAATCTAATTTTACTATGAACCTGTTACACTGAAAAATGGCTTATTCCAAAAACTCTGTGCTATGTAGTGAATCAGCCCCAATAAACACAGAAACAGTAAACCGAAAGTCAGTTGGCGTGGCCCTACTGAGGGATGTGTAGCAGAATCACTCTAAAYGGCTATTTAAAATGCATGCGATCATTTTCAGAATTACTGCGCTTTGGATTTACTGTAGCCACGGAGTCTCTYTGGGAGCATGAGATATGGCCGGGGCTGCCCCCCCCTCACCGGGGCCAGGGGTGAGCTCCCGCTCACAGGGGGGCAAGGGAGGGGAGAGGGGGSCGCGTGGTTTTAAAAGCCATCGAGGGAAGAGAGAGGGTAGTATAAAAGCAAGTACATCACCATAATTGCCTGACATTTCACCCAAAACACATCAAACTCAAGGGCTAGTGATTCTGAAATGAAAAGGGAGAAAGAAACTTCCTCAACTAATATCCTGAGAAAGAAGTTTCCAGAGATGATCTGGAGATAAAAAMCGTATCAAGCGACAGATAATTTCTGCACCTCCTTCAGTTTGACTGGAAGGGACTCCATCTGCTTCTAGGTTTGGGTTTTCCTAAACGTCGTTGTGTAAACTTTGTGTAAAATGTTGTGTAACAAGAAACCTTTCTGCTTCCTCATTACTGTTAGTAAACAAATAGTAAATCTCACTTTCCTGTTTTGCTTGCTGGAAGAATAACATTTGTGGAAAGAAAACTTGTACAAAAATCGTATAGCTGTGAATAAAAATTAAAGCATAGATGATCTGCTAAGCTTAATTGAACAAAAGATTGTTTTCTAGTGGTAGATAGCGGGGGGAAGGTAAGGCAGAAATAAGAGGGAGAAGGAAAAGGTATGATTTACTTTTCAAGGAAATTAATTTCAAAGAAATTAAAAACAACCGTGTTTTGAACATAGGGTGAAGCCTTCTTTTTATGAAGACCATCTTCCTATAACTTCTTCAGATAGCAGGTTGTCACACTGTTATCTTAATGTGTCTGATTTCTTAAGAACATGCTTTAAATMTTTTTTTAGTTATTTTCACATGCTGCTAGCTACAAAAAATAGATTGGTATCAAATGAATGGATTTGCTTTTTAAATTTTATTTTATTTTAGAGCTCCGCCTATGAAAGTACTACTTAATATTATTTCTGGTAACGTACTTGGGGTAGTTAGCCTTGRGGACAGACTCCTACCTTCCTACTACTCTTAAAATCCCCAAACCTCAATTACTCTTAGCCTGGATCCAGCTTGGGAGACAACTGCTCCCAAGAGAAGTTTTCCTTAGGCTATCAGACAAGCCACCCTCCCCACCGTCCCGGCCCGCGCAGCCTTGCCCTCGGCTGCCCTCTGCGCGGTGGCGCGGCCGGCAGCGTGCCGCGGGGCGCGGGGCCCCAGGACGCCGGCACCGCGGCGCAGACCCCGCCGATGGGGCCGCTGAGGGCGCGCCCGTGGCCGGGCTGTCCTGCGGTCCGTGGGGAAAGCTGCCCTCCTTCCGACGCGAACTGTCTCGGGCAGATATGGGGCGTTCTCCCGTGGTGGGGACCTTCGTCCGATCTCCTTTTGGTCAAACGTGCGTGTGCTGGTGACGGAGCGGGTACGCGCGTGCAGGAGGCTTGTGCCCGTCCTGCTGGCTCGTGAAGTTGTTCTGTGAACAGTCTCGTCCTGAAAATGATTCAGCGGCTTATTTGTGGGTGTATTATTGTAGGTTTGTTTCGGGGAAGTGGATTTGGCTTCCTGAGTGCATTAAGTACAGGTTTCACTCTCTGCCCCGTCACGTCACGTAGCAGAAAAGTGCCGTCATGGATTCTAGGATAGCTCCAAGAAACACTTCGTCCTATAAGCTGGTGATGTGAAATAAGCCAGCTTGGAGAGCCTCTGTCCAGTAAAAACTTCCATGGGACCGAGTTTCTAATAATAATGATAAAATTAAGTTCTCAGGGTTTGTAACTTTTCCATTAAAATCACAACTATTGCTCAGGTTACTTCCAACACCCCGAAGGACTAATTAATTGATATATCTGCATTTAACAGAAAGCTAGTTTAAAGGAGAAACTGAGGAATGTATCCAACCCCAAAAGTAACGTTCACGCTAAAAGCTGATTCCCACGGAGGTGTCGGAGCACTCGGCCGGGTTTCGCACCGGGACACGAAGCGGGGGGACGTTCCCCGCACCCTGCCTCCCCCCGCTGCCAGCTCCCTGAACTTAGGGCTCAGCACACGCTCTTTGTGTTTACAGCATTCAGTCCTATCCGGTGGAGTTATTTCGTGAACAAAACAAAACTGTACTGAAAAACACCAGTGTGCTTTTGATTTGTATTTTCTTCCTCTGTCTTTAATCCTGTTAGGAGCCTGCCTGTTTCCTCAGTGTCATGCAGCTCACCAGCCAGTTGCAGGATGCTGAATGGGAAAAATATGTAGAAACCTTCTTCCATTTTAGCTTTCAGATCTTTTTCTTGCCAGCCAGAAAGCTGTACAGAGGGTCTGCAAGCTGCTGCAGTATCTGCTGTCTTTTAACCTAAATTATTGAATACAAACCAACAAAACAGTCACAGCGAACAGTGCAGCAGTGCACAATTACGATATTCCTGTCCAGACACCCCTGCCTTTTTCATGGGGAATAATTAGCGATCAAGCAGGAAAGCTTTAATGTATCTTTTATCGCCTGTGTGCTTCTTCAAACTTCCCACGTATACATATTCTTACGTAAGTGTCATTTTGAAAGGGCTCCTCCAAGTCCGGAGCTCCTGCTCTGGCTGAGAGGCATTCACCGGCGCTGACCACTTGGCTGCATCCCACCAGGAAGCGTTTGCTTGTCTTCATCTTGTTACCCTGAGCTCAGGCGCCCCAGCCTCTGCCTTTCACGTTCTTTTTTTTTAAGGCTTGCATGCAATGTTTGGGAAATATTTTTGTTTTGTTTTGTACTTAAATTTGTGCCAGAAAGATAATGATTGCATTTGATGATTTAATGTATTGCCATTTACAATTTTCGTTAAGTAATTTGCCATGCAAAAAAGAACACCGAGTGAATTTTGTCTAGTTTTTATAACCTTGTATTTATTTCAGTATATTTTCTTAATACGTGTATGTGTTCAGATATGTGTGACAAACAGTTTTGAATGATAGCAACGGACTTTAATAACAAATAAAAGAGCAGTTCCTATTCAGCTTAAAATTGCCCACAGCTAAATTCAAGGAAACATATCTGCAGCTAAACTGAAAAGTGCAGGAATGGGTTTAATCATTTGACCTCTGGATTACAAGCCAGGGCATTTAAAAATCCATAGCATGGGGTTTGCTTATTACTTATATGAATCACATCTCTTTACTGCAAAAAAACATTCCGGAAACTCGTGTTCCCCTCTCTAATGGTAGGTTAGATTTCCCTTTTTGTCAGACTCAACCTCAGGAAAGAAAGGGGGAAGAACATTTACAATTGTTTAAAATTGTCAGTGACATTTAATTTCTGTCAACAATTTCTTAATTATTGCTTTAAAAGCGAAGCTTCAATGTGTCAGTCTAAACAGTGATACAAAAGGCTTTTTAAGAAATCACAAATTATGCTGCTAACATTTACCATTTTCAGATCCTACTGATTAGATTAGAGATAATTATTTCTCATAATTTCGCTACTGAAAAAGCTGTATGTCTAGTCATATCAGAACATCTAAACGAAATTACAGAGAAACAGTTTCTGAGTGCAACGTTTGCACTTGTATTCAAAAAGGAGAGTGTAAGGGTTCTAATTTTATGCAATATTTACTGAATTAAAATCTCTTAGAAATGTGAAGTCTTCAATCTAATCTGGCTTTCCTGTTGCAAAGCACAGTCTTTTAGAAAATTTTGCATTTTTGCTTCTTGGAATAAAAATGAAATAACAAATGTCCAGTTTGAACATACATTTGCAAGCTATTCTTGAGACTGTTACCTAAAGTTTAGAATTGAACGAAGTCTAATTAATAGTAATATCTGCCAGATTCTTTTTCTTACCATAAATAAAAGGAAAGCGAATAGTTTTAACAGAGTGAAATACGTAGTCCCAAATAAAGGTTTAGTCAGGGCTGCTCTTTTAAAATGGAAATTTAGTTGCTCTTATTTGTCATGTTTTAATTACTTCARATCAAGTATTTTAACACCATTACAAAGAATTCACATAATGGTATCAATCGTAAAAAATGTCATGCTTCTGCAGTAGAAGGCTTTGACTTTAGTTGAGAACTCAGGGCTATTATCAAAATTAGAAATGTCATTTTCTCCATTATTTTAATGGAAAGTTACCTTTGAAAGAATAAGTCCATTCTGACATGATATAAATGTTTTAAAATAAAAAAGCATTGAGGGAATCACAGAAACATTTTAATCTTAATTATTCATAAATAGCTACCTCAAGTCCATTTTAACAAAATGTCAGTTGACCAAGAAACATGCTTATTTTGCATGAGAAAAAAGAATATTTGGACTGTAAAAGGATGCTTTATCAATGTATATTTAACTTAAAATGAAACTTGCAAATCAGAAACAACCATCTATCTTGAAAGTGCATTAACGGTACAGCGTTTGCTACTGAAAATTCAGCAATATTATGAATTTTTTAACTCTTTGGCTAACTAAAAAAGAAATGGCAAAGGRCTAGTTTTATTTATCAAGAATTTAGCAGGAATTTTTTGATAAATTMATCTTAAATATTTGGAGGAGCTTGACCTTAAGAAAATAGCATTTAAAATGTTATAATGGTAAAGTTTTGAAATGTAACTAATATTCTTCTAAATATTTGAGAAGCTTTGCATTATTTTTCCCAACCCTACCCTTGAGAGATGAACTCCCAAATGTATATTTTAATATACTGTGCACTTTGCAGTTAAACATTTTCTTTCTATAAAGGCATCTAGAAAAAGACGTGCTATTTGATTTCTAAATACATTTCACTGCAATTGATTGTTTTGTTCTTTTTAACTATGCAGATTAAAGTAATAAAAAAGGACTTTTTGGAGTTACAGGAAGAATTAATTGTTCCTTTCAGCTCCTCTAGAACCTATAATTTCAGTGTTCATGCTGTCCTGCATGGTTGCTTGTATGTTTGTATATATACAGGTTTCATTGGCAGACCTAATTTCAGAATACATAATGCATGATTTTGAAACCAATTTGTTATTGTAATAAAATATTTTTAGGAATGCATGGTGGTACTTGAGAGGAGAATGTTAAATTATACATGTATTGTGGCCGAGTGCATTCATTTAGCTCAGTGTGCAGGTGAATCTCCCCATGACCTTGGCACTCGCAGGGTAGCATAGAATAACAATCAAATCTAGGATTGGAAATCCTACCATTTCCAAATATTAACAACTTCTTTCAAAGGAAATGCTGATTTCAGCATTTATGTTAATGGAAACATCAGTATATCTTTCAGAGAACTTAAAAAAAAAAAAAGCCATGATCTTAATAGGATTAAAAGCCATGCTTTTTATTTTCAAAATGCTAATTTGTTTTCTGCATTCTGTTTTCATATCAGGTCTTGTTATTCAGTAGACTGGGATCTAGAGGACACTGAAAGCTGCCAGAAATGCGTTGGTAATGATAGGAAAGCTACATAAAAGGTTTCTTTCTGAAAGAAATTCTCTATTCCTTGCAAGCCTATTTTCCCCATCTCTGCTAGTTGGTTAGAGAAACTAAATGCAGTGATACTGATTAGAAGCAAGGGGAGAGCATTTTGCTTTATATTGCTGCTTTGTGTATCCTTTCACATTAGGGAACAAATGTTAGTCATTAGAGGTGCATTAATTGAAATAGCCTGTGACCCATATTAGTGAGATGAACTGATTTGGCCAGCGAAGTTTGGCTGTGAAATTTAGAGTAGCCCGAGGCACCTGACATTCTGTAATCTGCTTATCTTGCAGGCTTTCACAAGCGGCTCTCCCATCGTCATTCATGCTGAACAGTGGGGTGTAGAGAGGAGGCCAGAACAGAGATAATAATTTACCATGTAATTTGTTTTGAGATTCCTTTGATAGATTTCAAAACCGAAGCATCCTGCAAGAGAAGAGGGCCTTTAAAACCTTTAAGCCAAGCCAATTCTGTGCTTGGTGGTGGGTTATGTAGTGTGCTCAGCGGGAAGCTCCCTTAACGAATGGACACCCAAGGCACTGACCGCTCTCAATGGGGACCCTCTGTTTATTTAATGGCTTTTAAACATTGCTTCTATTCCTTTTCCTCCTACAATGACTCTTATACCCTGTGCTGTAAATTTGGGAGAACAGAGTACAGTTCAGTGCAGGTTGATGAAAACCATTTGCAGCAATCAGGAGGGGCAGGTAATTTTCTAGACAGATTTGTTTTGTAAATGAGGTGTTCCATTTGGGGAGCTGGGGCAGCCGCACACCTGGCTAGCAGGTGTGCTGGTGCAGGACAGCTTGCTTTAATTCTCTACTAGTTAAGGGATATTTCTTCAGCCCACAAACTTTTGTTTTAATGCCTTCATGGAGGCATAAAACATAACAAAAATTCAGGGATTTTATATTCCAAACTTCAAAACTTTCATCCAAAAGGGAAAAGGATCAAAAGGAAAAGGTGGTGCGTTTCATGTTCTCTTGTGGTTTTAATACTTGTTAACTGACCTATAAACTGAGTTTTCCAAGTAAAGAAACGTGGGGGAATTTTATTACAGAAAAATCCACTGCGAATCATCCCCAGCTGCTTGTAGAGATAGGAGAGGCTATTTTCACTCTTGCTTTCAAGGGTGATATATGCAATCTCTACACCTTTCCTTTGTTTCCGTACGCACATTGTGCACCCATAGCCATATTGCTTTTTTGTTTACTGTATTTCTTAATATTTTTTCTCATTTAGAGCAGCTGCTTTGGGCTTTCTTTTGCAGCTAAAGGAGAGAGAATCACATAAAATCAACGGGCTTCTGTGCTGCTTTACTTAATTATTTTGTTTGGTGCAGTCCAGTTAATATCATCTTGATGCTTATAATTACCTTGCGTGTCCTTGGATCCGAAGGACTTTTTAAAACCTGGCTGTAAGTTTGGCACAGATGACTTCTGAGCCTGTTGCTGTGTTAATCGTAGGGYTGTACCTGGAACTGGAAGTAGAGGCGCTGGGAAACTTCTAAATCTGTATTMCTGTGAAAAAAATTGTTAGAGTTTGGGAAATGCCCCTTAGAATGATAAAAATGACGAACGCATTGAGTGACGGAATACCTRGAGAGAATGGGTCTGGAACCTTTTAGGCTGAATTTAAGTTTTTTAGGTCAGTGTGTTGCTGTGTATTCTGCACAATGACCCGCACAAAGGAACCCTGGCAGGGGCCTCTGGGTACTACTGTAATGCAAATAATAATAAATCATAATAATGGACAAACCATGTTGCTTTTAAAATGCATGGCCTTTTGTTGAGGACTTAAAATGGTTTTAGGGGAATGCTGGTTCTATCAGTTTTATAATGGCAACCACAGCAGTTTGTAAAAAAGCTGTAACATTGAGAGAACTTAAGCATTTGAGGGCCACTATTTTGTTTTGAATAGAGAAGCGTGATAGCAGAAACAATGTGGGTAACAAAATTAACTAAAATTTACCCACTGGCCSCCTGTATAATTACAGAAGTCACCATGAGAAGGATATGGAAGTAGATGATCTGCGGTGGGGTACAGCTTAGTGCGACATGGTACTGGCTRACTGAAAGGTGGTCAGCGTTTTAAAAGCTCTGAGATCAGAAGGAAAACAACAAATACAAACCTGTAAGATTTCCTACAACTTCTGAAGAATGGAAAGGCCTCTTTATGGCAGGAAAGTGCCCTGATGTGGGTGGAAACGATGCAGGATAGCATCTGGAAGTGGCAGCGCTTTGTAAGTGTGGCCTTAGCTCTCTCATCAGATTCATTTCCTCGTGTTTTTTCTTCAGTACATTCCAGTTCTCATCACGCCTTCATTTCAAACAGTGATCACACAGCAGCAAGAATTGCTCAAAAAAAAAAAAAATTACTTTTTATATCCCGTAATTTTTCAGTAGACAAAAATCCTAATTTTGCAAGCAAGGGATTTTATTGACTATTGCAAAATGGGGTTTGCTTTCGAGCTTTTTTCCAAGCTGCCCGCGCCTTTATCTGCGGTGCCGGTAGCGCTGGTGGAGGGCAGAGCCGTGGGGACGGGGCGCGGGGCTGCGCTGCCGCTCCGGGGGGGGCCGGGGCGGGGGGCGCGGGGCGGGCGTGTGGCTCCGGGGC